>BRDA01012839.1:12712-36344 GCA_036984385.1 Crenuchus spilurus | reverse complement strand
TAATTGTTTTTATTTTTAGTTAGCATATAGCTGAAATCTAATGACGGTTATATAATAACAGCTGCATTCTAGTGCAATAAGATGTATGTTTTATAGTCAATCATGTATGACCCGATTAGTCGACTAATCGCAAAATAATCGGTGATTAGTCGACTATAAAAATAATTGTTTGTGGCAGCCCTATTTCAGATATAGTTTTTTTTAAAAGAGAGCTAAGCTAGCTTGTGCTGATTGTGTTTGTACTCCCTCCAGGGGCGTAGCAGCAAATTCAGGGCCCTGTACACTCTCAATGTCAGTGGGACCCTATAAATGCCAGTAAACGAGGCACATGAGCAAAAAAAAAGGGGGTATTTATTTAAATAAAAAAGCATAAATAAGGTTTTAAGCTATAAACAGATCAGATTATGTTGATGTAGACTATTTACATGTTGATATATGCGGCAGAAATATTGCTGGTGGATCATTTATTAAGTCTCAGCACAGAGTTTCACTTTTAGCTTTGCTGTGTTAGTAAACAATAGGCTTTAGCACACGGACTGAACCAAAAGACTAACTTACTTTAAACTTAAAGTAAACAACTCACATTTAGGCAGAAATTCTACCAGTCAGCAAGCAAGCAACTAACTAACTAACTAACTAACTAACTAACTAACTCTCTCTCTCTCTCTCTCTCTCTCTCTCTCTCTCTCTCTCTCTCTCTCTCTGCTGCACCAGCTGAACCAGAGCCACTGTTTGTTTCTGAAACTGGTTAAAGTTGATAACTAACGTTAGCGGCTCATAATTGTCTTTATACTTACAGCCGCAAGCAGCCTGGTTGGCAACTAACTAAACTAACGACTTCACGTGCACCTACAAAAATCAGCCGCAGCTGTCTGGTGTGGACTACTTTAACTTTAATTGGACTTTGCATAACAAACAAACTCTGTTCACCTTTGGGAAAGAAAGCCGTCAACAGCTGTCTCCCCTCATTCTGCCTTCTTTCTTTTTCCTCCCTTTCTTCTGAAATCCTGATTTCTGCTTTTTGGGCAGCATGATGTGTAGCACCCAGGTCATTCAATCTAGGCTCACTGACATTACACTTGTCACTAGTCGCTGTTGGGCAGACTAAACCATTTTGGGCCTCCAAGAGGGGGCCCCAGAATGTCCAATATTTTGAGAGGACTGTGACTAAAGTTAATTCCCTCAGTTGATATCAATATATTTGAAATATGAATTAATAAATAATTAATTTGAGGGCCCAATTCATTCGAAATAAAAACATAAAAAAAATAAATAAATAAATAAATTCAGGAGTTTTATGGGCCCCTCTCCCTACTCGGGCCCTGGGTAGTCAGGTCCACTTTTCCCCCCACTACCACGCCCATGACTCCCTCTGTTAACCCATGTTTTTAAAATGAAAGTATTAGTGGATTAGTAGTACAGACCTGTTAGCATCCAGTCTAATAGAGGGTGTCTCATTTGTTTTTCTACCCACACAATTGTGAATAACTTTAATACTAATGTAGATATGATGACTACATTTGGATTAAATATACAGTATTTCAGTCTGTGTGAAAAGGATTGATATTCCAACATGTGCAGCATGCATTGAGACATGCTCTTTGGCAGCTTTATTTTCTGTTCTTCTGATTTCAGTTCCTTTTTCAGTACATTCACACCATGAACACTTCCTCCTGTACTGTGCACATTATGCTACTTCACAATTGTCAGGGTGACAATATCCCGTGCTGTGTCCATGAAGATAACGGAGGGCTTTAATGTCTCACTGCAGCGGCAAGCAACCAATGGAGACAGCTGTACGGGCATCTAGCCTGACAGCTGCAGATATTAGTCATCAGAGATGAACATCCATCTACCCACATTGTAATTGTGCATGTCGGTCTTTTTCACACAGACTGAGGTATAATTAATTAGATTAGATTAGTTTAAACTTTACTGTCATTATGAAGATTACAGTTACAGAGCCAATGAAATGCAGATAGCATCTAACCAGAGTGCAGTGTACAGTATTATTTACATAAAGTACAGTAAGTAATCATTAAAATGGATTGAGTTGTAGAAATGTAAATATGTCTATTGCAAATAAATATTATATACATTATTGAGAGAATATGCATCATTATGTGAAGTAGCAGATATAAAGTATATGAACAGTGCAGAGGGGCAAGCATGCAGTTAATTGGCAATGCAATTATATAGTTCGAGTTAAAGCAGCGATGCAGAGTTCAGTGGGGTCACAGCCTCAGGGAAGAAGCTCTTCCTGAGCCTTAAGGCTGGTTTATACTTGACGTTTCATGAAGGTTGCAACCATCCATGCATCTAAAATTATGTCACTCACAGGGGCTGCACCGTGCACCTCAGAATTTTTCTGACTACACGGAAGAACAGACAGCAGAAATGGTGGCAGAAATAGGCATCATTATGAGAGAACTGGGTTTGCTTGCTCTCTTTTTCAGACAGATGTTTTAATGCATTTTTACTTTGTACTTTGTACACATTTGCCTTAGACTACAACATTTTTATATGTTAATATAAAAAATGGTACTTAAAGCACCTGAAATGTTCAGTAATTCTAAAAACATGTTTGATCCATAAAGTATAAACCAGCCTTTAGTCCTCCTGAAGTCTATGTTGATCTCCTTTTTTTTTCTGGGTGTTAAGCGCCAGTTTGTTGTCGTGGCACCATGTAGTCAGATGCTGCACTTCATGTTTGTAGGCTGACCCATTTTTGTCACTGGTCAAGATGATCACCATGGTGTCATTTCTGAACTTGATTATGGTGTTAGAGCCATAAACAGGATCACAATCATGGTTGAATAGGGAATACAAAATCGGGCTCAAAATACAACTTTGTGGAACGCCGGTGTTCATGGTGATGAAGGAGGAAGAGAGGTTGTCTAACTTCACATACTGGGGTCTATCAGTCAGGAAGTCCAAAATCTAATTGCAGAGAGATGTGCTGATACCACGCTGGCTGATCGTGGAGATCAGTTTGGAGGGGAACACTGTGTTGAAAGCTGAACTGAAAGATGTAGGAGTTGTGACAGTCTAGGGGGATCAGTTAGGTATGGAGTATTATGGAAATGTTGACCTGTTGCTGTGGTATGTGAAATGATGTGGGTCCAGTGTAGCAGGTGCGCATTTCAAGTGAGAAAGAACAAATCTTTAAAAGCACTGCTCAGCACAAGCCTCTTAGCACCCATTTAGGTACCCCATTGGGTCCAGTTGTTTTACAAGTATGGTCCCTGCTCAGCGTACAGCAGACATTCATGGTGGAGAGAACAAGTGGATGATCATGGGCTGGAAGATTTGTTTTTGAAGGGACCACCTTGTTTCCTCAATGAAAATGAGCATAAAAGTGGGTTAGCTCATCAGGGAGTGAAGCACAGTTGATGGATGGTGCAGTGTTGAGTGGTTTAAAGTCAGTGACAGTTTGAATGCCTTGCCACATGCACCAGGGTCAGAGGAGGTGAAGTTCTTCTCAATCCACTCTTTGTACCAATGCTTGGCCATAGAGATCTCTTTCCTCAGGTTAGCCCTGACAGAGCTGTAAGCCTCACAGTCTCCTGACCTGAAGGTAGCATCTCTGGCATTAGCAGGAATTAAACCTCTCTGTTCATCCAGGGCTTCTGGTTAAGTAATGTTATTATTGTTTTAGTTAGTTTAGCAGTCAGTGTGCTGGAACTGGTACTGAAGAGAGAAATTCAGCCCTGTCCATCCAGATTTTTACAGATCTGATAGTTGCTTTTACACGCTGAATGACTAGAGTGTATTTGGGGAACAGGAACAGAGAGAGATGTCCGAGGTGGGGGGATGGGTGTGGCTTTGTATGCATCAGCCATGGTGGTGTAAACTTTATCCAAAGTTTTATGTCTTGTGTTGCAGGAGACATTTTGCTGAAACCGTAGAAGTCTAGTTCTCAGATTGCTGTAACTAAAGTCCTCTGCTACAATAAAGGCTGGGTCTTTGGGTCTTTGTCTGAGTGAGTTTGTAGTTTGCTAATAGAAGCAGGTCTTTTATAGCCATGTTAGCATTAGCATCTGGAAGTGCATAAGCAACTTCAGCCACAACGCAGGTGAGTTCATGCAGCAGATAGAAGGCTCTGCACTTGATGATCAGGAACTCCAGAACAGAACAGCAGTGGGTTTATATGCCAACAGAATCACACCATGCTTTGTTTACATAGGTACAGTTTCCACCACCACGGGTCTTCCCTGTAGCTCCGGCTGATCTGTCAGCCCTGAATAATCTCAGCAGTGAATGAACATTAGCGAGGAAGATGCTAGGCAGTGCTGGCCTGTGTTGGTTTAGCCTTAGCTTAGCACGCAGCCCCCCACGCTTACCTGTCTTGTGTACATTGGTGACATCTGGCATCAAGCTCTTCTGGTTTGCAGGAATGGCTCCCTCGGTCCCGGGGTTCTGATCAGCTTCAGGGGTAGCTGGTTGAAGTCAAATAGATGTTCCAGATCAGTGTTCATGCATCGAATGTTGGTATCCAGCAGTGTCTGTCTGCTGTAGCTGTAGTTGCACAAGTACAAGTGAGTCAAGTGAAATCAACAGACATACTGAGATAAATAAACAGTAAATTGCAATCACTGCAGAGATGCTAAGCTTGAGTTGTGACGCCATCTTGGCCATATCTCAAGATCTTCATTAGTATTAAAGTTATTCATGGTGGTTTGGGAAAAGATGCAAATGGGACACACTATAATAGCAATAATGCACAGTGCTTTAATTTGCATTCATTGTCAAAAGATGAGGCATTAAAATAGCACAGACTTCTTGCACTAGCAATAATTTTTACATTTGCATTAAAAATTTAATAACGTGATAAGTGCTTCAAAATAATTTAGCATATATAATTGTCCTTTACTAATCAATGCATTGGTCACCAACCCTCCATCTACATTCCTGTGTGTTCCACCAACTCTAATCCATTGCACCTAATTTAGTTAAATCAAGAACTTCTGAAGGCATTGATTAGATAGATCAGATGGGGTTGAGTGTGGTTGAAGCTAAAGTCTGTTGGAAGGTAGATCTCAAGGTGTCCCATTATAATCTTTTGTTTTAAATCTCAGTTTGAAATACCCTCAGACTCCAGAGGTTTAAGAGCAAAGGTGTAAATGTATTGGAATGACCTAGTCAAAAGCCAGACCAATCCAGTTGAGAATCTGTGGTCAGACTTGAAAATTGCTGTTCACCAGCAGAAACCATCTAACTTGAATGAGCTGGAGCAGTTTTGCTGGAGAAATGGGCAAAAATCTCAGTGGCAAGATGTAGCAAGCTCATAGAGACTTATCCAAAGTGACTTGCAGCTGTAATTGCTGCAAAAGGTGACTCCACAAACTAGTGACTTTAGGGGGTGAATAGTTATGCACACTGAAGTTTTTTGTTATTTTGTCCTATTTGTAGTTTGCTTCATAATTAAAAGAAAATCAGATGTTCAGAGTTGTAGACATGTTCTGTAAATGAAATGATGCAAACCCTCAAATAATTAGTTTTAATTACAGGTTGTGAGCTAGCAAAACACAAAAACTGTCAAGGGGGGTGAATACTTTCACAAGGCACTGAGATTAATACTACCTCACTAACAATTAACAAACAAAAAAAACTAACAAACAAAAAAACCTACCAGAAAGGAGAAAAACAACAAGATGGTCAGCTTGAGAACATGGAGTGGAGCACAGTCTCCAGACTTAAACCCCATCCAGCTGATTTGGGATGAAGTGAAAAGCAAAGCAAACCTACAAGAGCCAACATTTATGTGACGTTCTGCAGCAGATTAGTGAAGAACTGTCTGAAGAATGTTTGATGTCTGTTGTAGAAAGAACATCACGAGTGTGTTCAGCTGTTATATCTGACAAAGGTGCTACTAAATCTTCATCTTAGGTGCATGTCCACTGTGAGAGACATAATCTAAAAGAAAAAATCCAGAAATCACAATGTATGATTTTTTAATAATTTATTTGTGTGTTTCTGCTGCAAATAAGCATGATTTCCAGGATTTCTAAGTGGGAGAACCTGCAAATTCGCAGGATGTTCAAATACTTATTTTCCTCACTGTATATACAGTATATAATGATTAATGATAGTTTATTTTATTATTTAATTAACACACTGCTAATGAAGAAGTCTAAAACATTCAACTATATATCTTATATGGTATATTAGGCTTTATAGGCTTGAAAAAAATTGTGGTGCCACTCCACTACCCTTCTGCTCCACTGCTGGCATTATCAAATGAAATTAACCTTAATGTCAGAAGCTTATAGGCTCATGGGAATAAAATATCAATACAGCATCTGAGTCATGGTGTATCTGGACTTGTTTGTGTAGTTCTGTCTATATAAAACTTCAGTAAACCTTCTCTGTCTCCCCTGCCTTTTAGCCTCCCAGTAATGATCTCCCTCTGAAGCATGTAGAGACTCCGGTAAGTCACATTTCACTCTTATCCTCACAAATACTCCATTAATATGTACAACCACAATTCCAAAAAACTTGGGACACTGTGTAAAATACTTTGCAAGGTACTGCTAAAAACAAACAGTTTATATAAAAGGCTAAAAACAAGGAACAGGTAACACCAGTTAGAACTCTGAGTTAGGTGATAGGGGTCCCGTTTAACCCTGGTAGTTAGAGTTAAATTGCATGGTAGTCTGGACTGAAAAAGGGCACTAAAAAGAGCATTTTAGTGTGACTGGGTCTCTCAGAAGCAAAGATGGGCAGTTGTTTACCTATTTGCAAAAACAATTGTGTCTAAAAATTGTGGAACAATTTCAGAAAAATGTGAAGACTTTCCCCACCATCTACAGCACATAATATCATCAGATGATTCAAAGAATCTGGAGAACTGCCTGTTTGCAAGGGTCAAAGCTGGCTGCCAATATTAGATGCTTGTGATCTTTTGCCCTCAAGCTGCACTGAATTAAAAATAGGCATGTTTATGTACTAAACATCACTGCATGGGCTCAGGAACACTGGGCTCAGAAACCATTGTCTGTGAACACAGTTTGCCTAGCAGTCCACAAATAAAGCTCTATCATTCAAAGAAAAAGCCATATGTCAACACAATTTAGAAACAGACCCATCATCTCTGGGCATTTAAAATTAACTGAGGCAAAATGAGAACTGTTCTGTAGTCAGATTAATCGCAATCTGAAATTCTTTTTGGAAACCATTAGGGGTGCAGGAAAAAATCGCTTTGAGCTCGAATCGCGTTTCTCATATTGAACGATTCAGAATCGATTCTCGTTTTCAAAAAATATATTTTTTTTGCGGGTGCAGATGTGCCTTCTCAGCCACCGTAGTGCTAGGCAAAACAAGGAAGCAGCGTGGGCTATGTACAGGCATGCAAGCCAAGCTGCAGTCTTTGGAAGCAACCATTTGGAAACACTTTGGATTTTACCATCAACCCGGCCCGGGTAACAAAGGGCTTGACATGACTCATGTGATTTATAGAGACTGCAATGGTAAAGTAAAGTATTTCGTTTGGATTTGAAATAATCGTGACCCCAAGAATCGTGACCCCAAGAATCGATTCTGGATCGATTCGTTCGATTCCCAAAGATTTGCAGTCCTAGAAGCCATGGATACTGTGTTCTGCTAGCTCAATAGGAGAGGGACCATCCATCTTGTTATCAGCACTCTGTTCAAAATCTCTGATGGTATGAGGTTGTATTAGTGCCTATGGAATGGAAAGACACTACACAATGCTGAACAGTATGTAGAGATTTTAGAGCAACATATGCTCCCGTCCAGACAACGTCTCTTTCAGGCAAGGCCTTGTAAGACAATGCTAAACCACATACTGCATCCATCACTACAGCATGGCTTCATAGACGAAGAGTTCAGGTGCTAAACTGACCTGCCTGCTGTCCAGACCACATTTGGCACATGATAAAAGGAACTGTTGAGCATCTAGAATACTACATCATACAATATTGGAACAACATTCCTCTCCCAAAACTCAGAACTGGTCTTCTTACTCTACTGTTCTTAAAAGAACGGATACCCAATGGTTGACAGAGCCCTTTCCTGCTTTTTGAGATGCATTGCTGCCATTAATTTGTAAATGATTTAATATTTTTCTTTAAATGGTAAAGTGTCTCACATTGAACATCTGATATGTGTTAGATGTTCTATTGTAATTAAAATATGGGTCTATGAGGTTTGCAAATCATTGCACTCTGTTTTTACATTTTTGTACATTTTTATGCAGCATCCAAACCTTGGTGGAATTCTGGCTATTCCTGAGTATGATACAGAACCTGTACTCTGGATTTGAACTCATGTTTTTGTTGGTTAAATATGTATTTGCCCAAAGCACATTTGCAAATACCTTTTGAGTAACCAGATGTGAGGCTTTATGTTCATGTTTAAACATGTGGTTTGGCTGCATTAAGGCTGTATTGTTTATCTCAGTGCTCAGAGGTTGAGAGCTCAGCAGGGCAGGCTTTAGAACAGGACTTAGTCTGACTTGCTTTTATAAATGAAGTGTCAGAAGTGAATAGAATAAATCCAGGAGGTATTACCACATTACCTACACAGATTGCAATGTCATGCCTATTGATGAACTGTTTTCCTTCTTTTGGACCAATTATTAATGGAACATCCTAACATTTCTCATCATAATCTCTGTCTTCTATGACCATTTACCACAAACAGTCCAATTACCATGGACAGTGAATTTAATGCATTTCTTCAGAACCTCTCCATTGACTTTTAAATGTGTTTTGAATCAGCCAGCGTTCTGTTCTTCTAATAAGATCAAGAAATTGTGTAGAATTTATTGTCCAAGGCAATTGATGAATGCGACAGATGTGGCAGGTTGAGACGGGGTTGAAAAATATAGAAATATTCCTTGAAATCTCTCTTTTCAGTTGACCCAAACTTTGATCTTATCTCAACAGCATGAAGTCTGGTGAAAACACCCCCTGATCCTTCCTGTCCCAAAGCAAACCAATAACAAAAAAACATGGAATTATATTTCCTTTCTCTAGTGACAAAGAGAGCATTTGAAGCTACTTTATGAGACTGATTAAGGATTTCTGGGATTTCTGAATTATGTCCCTTCTCCTGCAGTAGAAACTATTCATAAGAAGCATTGTTACCAGATGTGTGTAGTGCCGTGGAGCATATGCTTTGAGGGGAGAGCAGCACAGCCAAATTTCAACCAGAATGTGCTCATACAGTTACAGGATCACAGGATATGTTACTACATGCTGGAATATGACATACACACATATGGGTTTTATTAGAATGATTTATTCTTATGATTATTAACACGTATGAAGTTGCTTTTGATCGAAACAGCACTAAGCTGCTTTGACACAGTGAATATGTTCTGGTCATTAGAGAAAACAGTGCTGTTAGGACCATGAGGGGACAGAAGAGCCTGAAACCTTACTCAGATGTTACTTTTGTGTAATAATGTAATTTTTTTTAGTATACTCTTGATGCACAAGATATTACTATTCACAGTGCAACAGTGATATGAGTGTAATAGTGCTAGTATCAGGTGCAGTGCCAGTTCTGGGGGTTTAATCTGCCTCAGTATAACTCAGTGTAGTTTGGACGAGAATCAAAAATATCCAGCTATCAATGACCTTGTGATAAAAAACTGATAACTGATGAGACTAAAGGTAGACCTTTGTCTTATTATCTGGTTACTTCAGATCGATTATTTTATATATTTATTTACTTAATTTTCATTGCTATGCATGACAAAAAATACATGCAAAAAATTTGAGGAAAAAAAATAGAACCCCTTTCCTCAACCTGGTTAACTGTAAACCATTTACTCCTGATGTTTTCCTTCTAGTTTACCTATAAGATGGTCCAACAGGTTAAGTGTGTAACAATAGTGTCTAGTAAATGCACAAACATCTTTAAAGCTTGTACAGCAGGTGTTTAAACCCCCCAGCCACATGTTGTCCCAGGGTCCACTACTGAAATATCTGGTCAGCAGTGGTCCAGGGTGAACTGTGTTTGCTGGGATAGGATAGGGACCTGCTAACAAATTGTACAGCAACAGATGGTCTAGTTAGCAACTTACAAAATAGAGTTAATGTGTACCTAATAAACTGTCAGTTCAGGCTGAATAAATAGAACTTCCCGTCTTCAATGCCTGCTTTAGGAATAAGGAGGAGGTAGAGAAGGCAGAGATAAAAAGAACTGTCCAGTTTGATACTCTCACTGTGTCATGTCTCTGAAAAACAAATTACAGAGTTACCCAGGCTCCCTGGCTGACCTCAAGCCCTCCCTTGTGACTCTGCATGCGGTTAGCTGGTTAGGCAGCCATACTAATGCTGAAAATACTCCAGACTGATGCACTTTCTGGACGGCTGCCAGTTCCTCCATTATATAACCTCCAGCCGCCTTTTTGTGCACTCTGTTCATTGATTACTACACTTGCTTTAGCCCATAGGCTATTAAATTCACCAACAGTGTTTACAAATACATGTACCATGATGCTCTTTCATGGTCTCAGGTGAGCTGCTATGCTTTGCTCTTAGTGGAACTTTTGTTTTTCATATTCATGTGGCATATTATTGGTGAAGAAAGAGGAAACTGCAGGCTGTTTTTATTGGGTTAGTGTGGAGCACAGCACACTGGGAACTATGTGTGAGATCCCCATTGTTTTCCTAATTGAATCAGCATGGGTCCATCCGGCTGGGTCGAGAAAGGCTCGAAAATGCTCAAACGAAGGCCAGATTACCAAAAGCGCTCGCAGATGACACTCTAGTAATGAGTACAGTGAATACTCACATGTTCTGACTTTTGGGGATACTGTTAATGTATATGAACTTACAACATAACATTATGTGTATTTATATTAGGTCTTTAACCCTTTGGCAGAGCACATTTGAGTCACTATATCTTACTGAAGAAGGAGTTGAACTTAACACAATGTGATTGTGCCATCTCTACCAATCGGTAGAGGTATGGTACTCTAAAACACATCCACTACAGGTCAATTTTATTGCCTAATGCTTCATAGCCACTACAAGGAATAAACTGGATCAAATGCTAACAAACTATTAGTGCTGTTGCACCACCACACAGATGACTGTGGTGTTTAAAAAGTGAACAAAATTAACATGTTATTGCACAGTTTTTGTTTTTGTAGTTTATGTTCTGATTTGACCAGAAAGTGCAGCTCATTGTATATTTAAAGTTAAAAATGCAACAATTAATTGTAAAGCGACCTAGAACTTCTCCCCAATTTCTCAGAGTTCTCTCACCTATTACAGTCATTTATCTCTTCTTGTTCAACCCTAGACATAGTCTGAATTAGGCATGAAAAACAAATCGATTCTCTTAAGAATGGCAGTGTTTTGATATTTCTGCATTTCTGTTTGTCTAATCTGAACCCACCGGATGGCTTTAGCAATAATGAAAAGTCTGCCTTATACATAGTATTATGATACTCTATCAATTCTCAAAAACACAGCACAATTTTAACTAATACCTTACACTGTTCATTTATGCTGTGTGGACAGTAGTGCTGTAATTTGTCTTCAGCCATTAGACTCTTCTAATCCAGCATAAAAAAATGAGCATAAGGGTGCACCCCAGATGGTTTTGATAAAACATTAATTTGAGCAATAACAATATATTGCATTAGTTACAGTATCACAATATATCACCAAATATTGAACGATAACCCCTGTATCATGCTATATATTGTATTGCCAGGTTCATGCCAATGCACAGCCCGAGTCTGAACTAGTAAAATGATGCTTAATGTTCAGGGGTGCGTTTCCCGAAAGTGATTGTACTTAGCGATTTACGAACAACTTTAAGAACGACGTAACTTTAAGAATGCGATTTTTCCGACTGTTTCCCAAAAGCCTTCTTATCTTCCAAACTTACGAACGAGTCCCTAAGTAGCACTTAGTTGACTCCGCCCTCGTGTCTGCGTCAAAAAGGCTCGGCCAGTCGAAAACTGAACCACCGATTTACATACATTTTTACATTACATTACATTACATTGCATTTAGCGGACGCTTTTATCCAAAGCGACTTACAATAGTGGGAAAGCACAAATGCGAAAAATACTAGAGTTGTACTAGTATTTACTAGTACTAATACACTAGAATTAACATTTCGATATCGAATGCTGAGTGCATATCAGTACTCATGGGGAGTATTTGGGATCACTAGAGCAGGTGCTCTTTGAAGAGCTCGGATTTTAGGAGTTTCTTGAACCCAGTGAGGGACACCTCTGCTCCAGTGGTGGTAGGCAGCTTGTTCCACCATCTGGGAACTACTGAGGAGAACAGTCTGGATTGCCTTGTGTGAATGTTAGGCAAAGCAAGGCGACGTTCAGTGGAGGAGCGCAGCGACCGGGCAGGGACATAAGCTTTTAGGAGCGAGTGCAGATAAGAGGGAGCCTGCTCTGTCATCACCTTATAGGCGATCGTACAGACTTTGTGTTTGATTTCTTGACATTTCTTCATGATTAAGCCACAAACGTATTGTTATGTAAACAATAATTGGAAAAGTATTTACACTACATACATGCAAAAAAATAAAAACATTTCACTTGCAGTTGCTGTCCATCGCATGCCAAACCTACCTATAAACAGCCAAATCCTCTTGGTTACGTGTCCATGATTAATCAGTGAATTTGATTGGTTAAGAGTTGACAAGCTTAGTAGGCCAATTTGTAACCATTGCTTGGGACACAATATATTAATTTACTACTATGACTGTTACACTGAAAAAACCTCCACTGCATTTATGTAATTTATATGTGTATATCAATAAATAATATATTGTACTTTAAGCAATCTTAGTTTTTTTATTTTGTGAAAACAATAATTTTAACTTAATAAGTACATGTATGATCAGTATTGAACTAAGGACGCTGACTCTAATTTACGTGACACAATTACACTTTCAAAAGAAAATTTAAATGTTCATGAATTCTTGTTTAATACACGCGTGTGCTGAGTGTTGCGTTTTTCAAAGGATGATCAGCGCCCTCTTTCGTTTTTCAGACAGAACTGCACGTGAACTTCAAGTTAAGAAAAACTTTTACGAAAAGATTTACGAACGAGTTTAAGTACGACGTGGGTTACAAAAGCTTTCGGGAAACACTTGTAAATTTAAGAATTTTCGTAAGTACGAGGTTACGAAGTACTTAGCATTAAGGACGTTTTGGGAAACGCACCCCAGTTGTATAACCTAAAGTTACACTTTCTTGAAGAGAAGGAAACATACTGTATATGTATTTCTTTTCTTGACATTTTTAACATGAAAAAAAAAAAAAAATCAGAAGATGACAAGTGGAGTCAGTGCAGGTTAAATAAATAATCTCAACAGAATCTTGTACAGTTATGCTAAATACCTGTGATCCTCCCACTGCTGCTACATCCCTGACCCTGCCTCTGTCCTGTCACATGCTCTGTGTTTGTTTCCCCATGTGTTGTTTTGTCTCCACATGCTTTCTGTTTACATTCACGTCATGTCCCCACCCATATCATGTTGTCCTGTCTTGTCATTGATCACACCTGTCTTGTCTCTCACCCCACAGCCCTGCCATGTTATTCCATGTATAATTACGTTGCTATTTAACTCCCTTATATTTCACAACCCTTTGCCAGTCATTATGTGTCTACCCAGCGAATATGTGTTCAGGTCTTGGTTCTGTTCATCTTGATGTGAAGTTCTGTAGTTGTCATTCACATCCATAGTGTTTACTGTGTTTTTGTGTATAATAAAGCTTTGTTTTGGTATCCCGCTGAGTCCTCTCCTCCAGCACCCCCCACGTATCATGACACTACCTAAAGATACTGAAGCTATACTATTGAAAGTACCACCCCAGTAACAGGAAAGCCCTATATAGGTTATGATCCAGCATTTATTTATTTCTGAGAATGGATAAAAATGTATAAAATCACAGACATTCACAGAATCAATTGAAAATAGTGCTAAATGAATAAATATTGAATAAATGTTAATGTCAGTGCCCCGCACTGAGATATTTTGAGCACTACTCAATACACACACACGCCCTGAAAGAGCAGGAAAAAATTCAGATCACTGCTGCATCGGAAGAGTGGGGACTAGAGGAGGGAGCATGGAAAGGGGAGGGGGAAAAAGGTAGAGAGTGAAAAAAGGGATAGAGGACAACCAAGTGGAAGAGAGAAAGTGTAAAGAGAGTGAGAGAAAAAGAGAGACAGAGAAGGAGAGAGAGAAAGGTTGGGCAAGACAGAAATCTTGAGTTTTAGCATGTGCTGTCCATTGTGAAGCTGAATGTGTGGGGAAAAAAGCCCCCCGGTTTTCTGGTGGAAAATCCTCAGAGTGTTTTAACAACTTCTGCAATGAACCCAGCAGCATCCTTACACCGACGCATCTGCTCTCTGCGATCAGCATGGAGACGCAGCACTGGTCACCTGTTCAAGGTAGGGATCAAGGATGGCAGGACACAGGAAGGAGTTAAAACATGCTTTCCTTCTCTTATTACCTCAACACCCACATCCTACCATCCAGCTACTGTAACTCAATGTTTATATTTGAATTGTTTTCTATAAGGCTGTGGAATAACATGATTTAGGACTTTTATGCTTTTATGCATATGCTACTTGAACTGCAACCTTAACAATAATATGATACAGTTGTAAACCTAATGGTTTATTAATAACTATTATGAATTTCTGAAGCCTTTGAATTGCCTGGAATTATTCTAGTAACTACTAGTGAACTAATATAATTTAATAACAAGAGGAAGGATTGGATTGAGGACATGTGCATGCTTCTATTTTAGGGTTTAAATCACTAAAACAAACTTGTGTTGGGCTTTCTGAACAATCGATATGTAGCTGGTTTGGATAGACTTTCAGGAAATTGCACAGGGATGCCACTGTAACCAACACACTCCACCCAAATTAGAACGTTTCTGCTGGTGGCTAAAGGGAAAATGCCATTTCTCCACTCAATTAAAATTCACCTTCTCATTGATTATCAGTGATTATGTGGCAGTTTGCATGATGTGAATGCAATGTTTAAAATTCTATAGGTCTCTCTAACAGTAAGAAAATGAAGCTAATACATGGTTTTGATATTTATGTACAATTTTGCCATTTGAATGTTCTTTAAAGTCTTTTTACTTTATCTGTTTCCAATAAAGCATTTCAGTATATTTGAAAGGAAATGTGTGGGCTAATTATTCTTCACTTAAGTCTGTTAGTACTTGTTTTTAAGCTTGTTGCTTAATTGACTTTTATCAATAGATTATATAATTGATAGAGACAGGTCTACTGTTGTCATTGAGAATAAGAGTTTTGGCCTAGTGGTGCACTTTTGTTTCTTGGTAACTCACCATCTTGACTTGTATCAGAATTCAAACAGCACATAAAATCTCAGTGTTTCATGTCATTATGCATAAATATACCGCCTCATTCACAGAGAGCCGCGTACAGTTGCCAGCACATCTGGTTTGTGTTGTCATGGCAAGGATAATGGATTTCATTATGAGCGTGTGCAAAGGGGGAATTATTTTTGGGACATGGTACAGGACCTGTAACAGTGGTGGCATTCTGCTTATGTCGATAGAGAGGCTCTGTAACCTCGCTTCAACTCTGCCTTACTGACTCATGTACTCTCCACTAATAGCAGTGGAAGTGATGAATTGAAGTTAGTTCACTTATGTGGTGTTTTCGGCATGAATAGGGCCAATGCTGAATAAAAAAACAACTTTTTTTCTGAAAACTTTGAAGCTTCACTTTTTTGACTGTCCCACAAAGTATTTGAAACAGACAGGATTAAACTGAGGTGAATGTATCCTTGATGTTTTGCTGGCTTCTGTTCTTTCACTGAAACTTCTTTTGATTGGAAATGGAAATCATAGCACATTTCTCCCCAAGAATCAGTGTGGGCCTGAACTATTGACTTTGGAATGGAAAAGGAGTCTGAAGAACTGATGCAATGACTGTCTTTTGTCACTGCTAAATTCACACAATAGATTATCTGCATTATGTAATATTATGGATGGCTTGGTCTTCTTTTGTCTGCTAGTTCTTTGGGGTTAAAAGAAAGTTTCTGGTTACAGACTGGTTAAAGCTCTTTTAGATGATTTGTTTCTTGTATTCCAAAGTCTTTTTATGACAGATGTAAATCAACAACATCCTTCATATTTGTTTTCATGTTTGAGTTTAAATAAGCATGGAGAGTAGCAAACCCACTTTAATGAATGTTGAACTTCGTCCACTGTAATCTAATTTGGAAGCTCTGTATACAAGACTTGTAGAAGTGACCCTTTATGCCTCAAGTTCACTGTCTGACTTGTTTCACTTAGTTTGACACAAGCAAGCATCTTAACACCAAGCATAATGTAGCTTTTGTCTTTTGTTTCATGTTTGTGGAAAAAGCATGTGAAATATGGATGCTGACATTATAGCTAGGACAGGTAACACAAATCATAAATGGTAAAAGTTCAGTAATGTAGTCACTGTATTACTGTACTCACTGTAATACTGTATTACTGTAGTCAGTGTAATACTGTAGCAATAAAGTCAGTGTAATAAAGTGTTAGTGTAGTCACTATAATACTGTCACAGTAAAGACACTGCAGTGCTGTATTACTGTAGTCAGTGTAATACTGTGACAGTAAAGTCACTCCAGTGCTGTGTAACTGTAGTCAGTGTAATACTGTGACAGTAAAGTCACTGCAGTGCTGTGTAACTGTAGTCAGTGTAATACTGTAACAGTAAACTCACTGCAGTGCTGTATTACTGTAGTCACTGTAATTCTGTAACAGTAAAGTCACTGCAGTGCTGTATTTCTGTAGTCAGTTTAATACTGTGACAGTAAAGTCACTGCAATGCTGTATTACTGTAGTCACTGTAATACTGTAACAGTAAAGTCACTGCAATGCTGTATTACTGTAGTCAGTGTAATACTGTGACAGTAAAGTCACTGCAATGCTGTATTACTGTAGTCACTGTAATACTGTAACAGTAAAGTCACTGCAGTGCTGTATTACTCTAGTCAGTTTAATACTGTAACAGTAAAGTCACTGCAATGCTGTGTTACTGTAGTCAGTGTAATACTGTAACAGTAAAGTCACTGCAGTGCTGTTACTGTAGTCAGTGTAATACTGTAACAGTAAAGTCACTGCAGTGCTGTATTTCTGTAGTCAGTTTAATACTGTAACAGTAAAGTCACTGCAATGCTGTTACTGTAGTCAGTGTAATACTGTAACAGTAAAGTCACTGCAAAGCTGTATTACTGTAGTCAGTGTAATACTGTAACAGTAAAGTCACTGCAGTGCTGTATTTCTGTAGTCAGTTTAATACTGTAACAGTAAAGTCACTGCGATGCTGTGTTACTGTAGTCAGTGTAATACTGTAACAGTAAAGTCACTGCAATGCTGTATTACTGTAGTCAGTGTAATAATGTAACACTAAAGTCACTGCAGTGCTGTATTACTGTAGTCACGGTAATACTGTGACAGTAAAGTCACTGCAATGCTGTATTACTGTAGTAACTGTAATACTGTGACAGTAAAGTCACTGCAATGCTATATTACTGTAGTCAGTGTAATACTGTAACAGTAAAGTCACTGCAGTGCTGTATTTCTGTAGTCAGTTTAATACTGTAACAGTAAAGTCACTGCAATGCTGTGTTACTGTAGTCAGTGTAATACTGTAACAGTAAAGTCACTGCAATGCTGTATTACTCTAGTCAGTGTAATACTGTAACAGCAAAGTCACTGCAATGCTGTGTTACTGTAGTCAGTGTAATACTGTGACAGTAAAGTCACTGCAATGCTGTATCACTGTAGTCAGTGTAATACTGTAACAGTAAAGTCACCGCAGTGCTGTTTTACTGTAGTCACTGTAATACTGTAACAGCAAAGTCACCACAATGCTGTGTTACTGTAGTCACTGTAATATATGTAACAGTAAAGTCACCGCAATGCTGTGTTACTGTTGTCAGTGTAATAATACTACAGTAATAAAACATTGCAGTGACTTTACTGTTACAGTACTGACTACAGTAATACAGCATTGCAGTGACTTTACTGTTACAGTGTTACACTGACTACAGTAACAGCACTACAGTGACTTTACTGTTACAATATTACAGTGACTACAGTAACACAGCATTGCGGTGACTTTACTGTTACAGTATTATAGTGATTACAGTAACGCAGCATTGCGGTGACTTTACTGTTACATATATCAATGCTGTGTTACTGTAGTCACTGTAATACTGTAACAGTAAAGTCACTGCAATGCTTTATTACTTTAGTCAGTTTAATACTGTAACAGTAAAGTCACTGCAATGTTTTATTACTGTAGTCACTGTAATACTATAACAGTAAAGTCACTGCAATGTTTTATTACAGAAGTCACTGCAGTGCTGTATTACTGTAGTCAGTGTAATACTGTAAGACTAAAGTCACTGCAGTGCTGTATTATTGTAGTCAATGTAATACTGTAACACTAAAGTCACTGCAGTGCTGTGTTACTGTAGTCAGTGTAATACTGTAACACTAAAGTCACTGCAGTGCTTTGTTACTGTAGTCCAGGGGTAGGCAACTCCAGTCCTGGAGTGCCGGTGTCCAGCACAGTTTGGTGATGTCACTGCTCTGACACTACAGTTAGACATGCTAATTGCCCACTGAGTTGAATCAGGTGTGTTTGATCAGGTAGACCACCAAACTGTGCAGGAAATTGGCATTCCAGGACTGGAGTTGCCTACCCCTGCTGTAGTCAGTGTAATACTGTAACACTAAAGTCACTGCAATGCTGTATTACTGTAGTCAGTTTAATACTGTAACAGTAAAGTCACTGCAATGTTTTATTACTGTAGTCACTGTAATATTGTAACAATAAAGTCACTGCAATGCTGTGTTACTGTAGTCAGTGTAATACTTTAACACTAAAGTCACTGCAATGTTGTCTTGGCAAAGTTTGTGTAATATTACAATAGAAAAGCCAGTACATGTTGTATTAATAAAGTAAGTTTAATGTTGTAATAAAGGTTTTATGAATATTTTCTTTTGGTTAACAGGGATCCACAAAGTCCTTCAAGAGTACAGACTCCAGACGAAGGCCATCAAGGTAAAAGATATTACACTATTATTGTAATATTGCTGTTTTATTTGGTGTGCGTGCCTTGCAGGTTATTAATTCAAGTTGTCAACATTTTAGATTTTTCAGTCAGTTTTAGGGCCTTTTAATGGGAGAGACAGGCCTGCCTAAATCTTCTGTTTTGGAATTGAGCATAGTTTAGAGTAGAGTAATATTGTTTTTGTAGATTTCATAGAAAAAGAAGGAATGTTGCTTGTAGATTTAGCATATATTTATGTATTGGTTAAATTTTGGCTTAATTCATTACTTAAATCTCTTTACTTTATGTATTAAAATTAAGAACAGTTTATTCACCTATTACGGAATGATAGGAACTCCTAAACCAGGAATGATAAGTAATTTTGGTTAGATTTAGTATATACAGGTTCAGCCATGCTGTTTACTTCATGTGAGTATCAGCTACAGCTCTTGGGATTCAAAGGTTGTTGTTTCTTTGGTCAACAATGAAGTGTATGTGTTTGTATATGGCAGAAGCCTGAGCTTGATCCAAGCCATGGAGGAGAGTTACGAAGTAGACCTGGTGTACATCACGGAGCGCATCATCTCCCTGTCTTTCCCTGGTGGGGTAGAGGAGCACAGCTATAGCGTGCATCTGCGTGAGGTCATCAGCATGCTGCGCTCCAAACACCAGCAGCACTACCTGGTGAGCCACTCGAGGGCAATATAGAACAGAATATGCCAAAAGATGATTGTTATAAGGGAATATTTGCTAGGGCTGGCATACTGTATAGTGTGATATTTCACATAAAAAATGGAAATCTCTGTGAAAGATTTAGCAGCAAAAAATCAAAAAATTGCAGACATCAAAGAAAATATGTTTGAATGTCACTGCTTCCCTTCAGGAGTAGAATATCACAAATCTGTTTCAGAAATCCATACTTGTAACCAGCTTTGAAAGTATAAACAGCATTTGTGAGCAATAGTAGACTGGGATTTAAGGTGATGTGCTTTTGTATTCATTTCAGCTGCTGAACCTCAGTGAGCGGCGGCATGACATCACCAAACTGAACCCAAAAGTGAGTTAAACCTGTTCATCCACATATACAGGCTCTTTTCACATGAACGTGTGTTCGTAGGTTCATCATTCTGTATTTTCTTCCTGATGTTTGACTCTAGATTCTCATTTATGTAAATGTGCCTGTAGGTAAATGTGTGTGTTAATGACAGGTGCTGGATTTCGGCTGGCCTGACCATCACGCCCCTGCGCTGGATAAAATCTGCAGCATCTGCAAGGCCATGGACACCTGGCTCAATACTGATCCCCATAATGTAGTAGTTTTGCACAACAAGGTAACTGTGTTCCCTGCACTTATGTAGCACTTCACACACATCCCTGCATCCTAGCATTCACATTTCCTGTCTGTACTTCTTATACTTGTGGAATATAGAACAGAGCATGCTGCTGAGTAAACTACTATTTTAAATTGAGCAGATTTTAACCCGATTGAGTGAGCCATATTCAATTCTAAATCAAAATTATTACCCCTTGGAGGTCTGGATTTGGAATCATACTCAAAATCTCATACCACCCTCATGGAGTCTGTTTCTGACAGTTTGAGCAGAAACATGGATATTAGTGGTCTGCTGGAGGTCATTTTGCAGGGCTCTGGCTCTGCTCCTCCTGTTCCTCCTTGCACAAAGGAGGAGGTAGCGGTCCTGCTGCTGGGTTGTTGCCCTCCTACGGCCCCCTCCATGTCTCCTGGTGTACTGGCCTGTCTCCTGGTATCTGCTCCATGCTCTGTACACTGTGCTGACAGACACAGTAAACCTTCTTGCCACAGCTCGCATTGATGTGCCATCCTGGATGAGCTGCACTACCTGAGCAACTTCTGTGGGTTGTAGACATCGCCTCATGCTACCTCTATGGTGAGAGAACTGACAAAATGCAAAAGTGACCAAAACATCAGCCAGAAAGGATGAGAACAGAGAAAAGGTCTATGGTCACCACCTGCAGAACCACTCCTGTATAGGGGTTGTCTTGCTAATTGCCTCTCATTTCTACCTTTTGTCTGTTCCATTTGCACAACAGCAGGTAAAATTGATTCACAGTCAGTGTTGCTTCCTAACTGGACAGGTTGGTTTCACAGAAGTGTGGTTGCCTTGGAGTTACATTGTGTTGTTTAAGTGTTCCCTTTATTTTTTGAGCATTGTATATGACACAGATACATTTAATTCTGTTCTACTTCACTTGTCTTGCTGTAAAGGAGGAGACTCCGGCAAGTGAATTGGATTCATGTGCAAGAGCTTCTTTTTAATGATCACACAAATCAAAATCAGGCATAGAAAAACTCAAAAACTGAACAGGCTTGAAAAATCTAAGAATTTTTAAGCAATTGCCCTTGAAAACTGGAAACAAGAGTCATTGAATGCACTGCAGGAATAACTGCAACACAGAAAAAGTCTCAAAAGTCTCTTCAGGGTTCTCAGGAGTGACAGATATGGATTCAGTATGCTGCTAACAATGCTCTGTGCTGGACTAGACAAAGTGCACGGTTTATATATGCTGTGTGAGGGGCCTTAAATGTGTGCAGGTGTTTGTGATCAAGCTGTCATGTGATTGGTTCAGTGTTCTGGTGATGTCACCCTCTGCTGGCCAGGTGAGGAACTGCAGTGAGAGGGGGAAAGGTCCTGGGAAGTACTGGGAAGTAGGCGAGTGTCCTGAGAGTCCAGCGTTGACACTTGTTAGACAATCTAGAAAATAAACTGCATTGGTTGGTTGAAGGCACCAACTTAACTGTGATTATTAATGATAATTAATTAGTTATTTGTTGAGTAGCAGTGCACTTTTTTACTTTGTGCCTTACAGACCTTAACTGTAACAATGTAAAGCATATCCTGACACAGCTTATTTAATATAATAATATAGTTATTTATGATTTACCATGTCTGCAGTGTCCTCTTTTCACTAAACATCCTCTATGACAGTCTTAAACAGTAGAGGGCACTCTCACACTGATGAGAATTCATAAAGGGTCTCAAATCTCACTCTCAGCCCATCAGACCAGTTCTTCTAGGGCTGATTGCTTCATTTGTGTTTGCAATCTCCATTTCTGCTTAGAATGTTTAGTATTATTCTCACATCAGTGGAGCTTCCAGCTCAGAATACAGAAGAGTGAAAACAGAGTATGTGGTCTTAACACACTCACATAACACTGGCTCCCTCTTTTGGTCATTCAACATCTGCATTACGTCCTGGCCGCTGATGTTGGTCATCCTGTGCCAAGGTCAACAGTGAAATCACTCTCAGACAGAGACGGCGAGCAGGTCCTGCTCCATCAATCAATGAAAACTCGAGCGGCTCTGAAGAGCTCCTTGCTCTGAAACAGAACCGGATCAGTCTGCAGCTGCAGTCCCAAGTGCTGCGCAAATAAAGAGTCCATTACAACACACCAGGCAGCAAACACTGGGTTACCATGGCATCCACATGGGGCTGCTGGTTTTCTGTCTCCTGAGGAAATGTAAGCTTCTAATAATGAAGGAAGGGTGAAAGAGAGACTCCACACAGTAAATCTGCCACTGTTAAATTAACACTATTAAGAGTTAAATTAACACTGAGAGTGTTACATTTTGACACCCTCAGTGTTAATTTAACTCTAATAGTGTTGATTTAACAGATTTACTGTGCAGCTTAAAGTGACAGAAAGTTAAACTGTACAGCAATTAGCAGTGAGTAAGAATCACTAACTCACTCCTGAGGAGCTGTAAAATAACATCAGATAGACGTGTTTATGTGGTTTCTGACACTGTTTGACATCCTGTGTACAAATGGACAAGCATCTGTCATCATAAGGTTAAAATCATTTGCAGTAGCCATTGTGAAGCCTAAACTGTGAAGCATGTCAGTATTGAAATGTACTGATGACTTTGATTGATTGATGATTTTAACAGTTAATTAAAAGCTATTTGTTGAACGTTAGTTTCCAGTTTCATTAACTTTGTCTTTCCATGTAAAGAAGCAGATGCCAGACACCAACATGTCTTGTCTTTTTTTTTGTATTTTCACTGAACTGTCACTTAAAGTGGCCTGTTTCAGCATGCTGATGTCTTCTGTGCTGCTATTTTGAGTGTGTCTTTATCTCTTTCACGGCAGAGGGTCTAGAGACTGTCAGTTTCAGGCCACAGCTATCTGCTCTGGCAATGTGGCATTAACTAATATACTATAGTGATCATACTGTTCCATGTAAAGTGCACTGAAATTTCAAATGATGCGATGATTATTTTACAGTCCTGTTGCAATTTGCCTTTTTTTCTCAGGGAAATCGAGGGAGAACTGGGGTGGTTGTGGCTGCCTACATGCACTACAGCAACATATCTGCCAGGTACAGTGACAGCTGTATAAATGGCTATCGTATGATGAAATCTTTAAATGTAACTCATACTGAAGAGACTGAATAGTTTTGTTAGGAAGGCCAAAACAAAGTGTGTTACAGTAGTCTAAGCAGAATGATATGAAAGTGTGGACCAGTTTCAGTGTCTTTCAAGCAAAGCGAGCAATATTATGCAGATGGAAAAAGGCTGAAAAATGA
>BRDA01012839.1:0-10174 GCA_036984385.1 Crenuchus spilurus | reverse complement strand
GTCCCTTCTGGTACTACATGGACTAGTCCACTCAAACGCACTTATTGTCGAACAAAGAGAGAGAGAGAGAGAGAGAGAAACAGTCAATAGTACTTTATATGAAAAAAACATATTTTTCAATGTTTTATTACAAATCTTAAGATGCTCAGCTTTCCAGCAGTATGTGTTTATATGTGTGGGTCTGTGTGCAGGTATGTGCAGTACTTTGCTGGACTTCTTTCTGGCTTCATAAAGATCAACAACAAGCCCTTGTTTCTTCATCATGTCATCATGCATGGCATTCCCAATTTTGAATCTAAAGGAGGTGAGAACAGTACTCTTATAAGCATGTGAAAAACAAGCTGTTATTCACGCAAACTCACCTGATCAGGTACATCATGGTCTTCCCTGTACCTCATACAGTAAATTAAGTAAGTTATACTGGATGGCTGTTACTTTTTTTGGTGACATTGTTGTTCTTTTTCAGGAAATGTAGTTTAGAATATACAGTGGAGAAAATAATTATTTGATCTCTTGCTGATTTTGTAAGTTTGCCCACTGAGAAAGATATGAACAGTCTATAATTTTAAAGTTAGGTTTATTTTAACAGTGAGAGATAGAATATCAAATAATACAGAAAATACAAAAAATTACATTGTATAAAATATTTACATTTATTTGCATTTTGCAGAGAGAAACAAGTATTTGATCCCCTACCAAACATTAAGAGTTCTGGCTCTCATAGACCTGTAAGTTTTTCTTTAAGAAGTCCTCTTATTCTGCACTTATTGCCTGTATTAATTGCACCTGTTTGAACTTACCTGTATAAAAGACACTTGTCCCAGCCATGTCCCATCTTCAGTGCTCCTACAGAGGGATGGAGGTTGTTGGCCAAAATTTTGTGATACATGACCCCATACATCCTCTCTTCAATATGGTGCAGTCGTCCTATCCTCTTTACAGAAAAGCACGGCTAAAGTATGATGTTTCTACCCCCATGCTTCACATTTGGGACAGTGTTCTTGGGGTTGAACTCATCTTTGTTCTTCCTCCAAACACGGCAAGTGGAGTTTATACCAAAAAGCTTTATTTTGGTCTCATCTGACCACATAACCTTCTCCAGGATCATCTAGATGGTCACTGGCAAACTTCAAACAAGCCTGGAAATGTACCTTCTTGAGCAGGGAGACCTTGCAGGCACTGCAGGATTTTAATTCATTACAGCGTAATGTGTTACCAATGGTTCTCTTGGTGACTGTGGTCCCAGCTGCCTTAAGATCATTAACAAGTCCCCCCGTGTAGTTTTAGACTGATTTTGCACCTTCCTCATGATCAAGGACACCCCACAAGGTGAGCTTTTGCATGGAGCCCCAGATCAAGGTCAATTGACAGTCATTTTATATTTCTTCCATTTTCTTACAATGGCACCAACAGTCTCACCCAGCATCTTACATATAATTATGTAGCCCATTCCATCCTTGTGCAGGTCTATGATCTTGTCCCTGACATCCTTAGAAAGCTCTTTGGTCTTGCCCATGTTGGAGAGTTTAGAGTCTGATTGATTAATTGAGTCTGTGGACAGGTGTCTTTTATACAGGTGACAATTTAAGACAGCTGTCTTTAATGCAGGTAACAAGTTGATTAGGAGCATCTAACTGGTCTGTAGGAGCCAGAACTCTTAATGTTTGGTAGGGGATCAAATACTTATTTCTCTCTGCAAAATGCAAATAAATGTATATATTTTATACAACATAATTTTCTGGATTTTCTATTTGATATTCTATTTCTCACTGTTAAAATAAACCCACCCTTAAAATTATAGACTGTTCATTTCTTTGTAAGTGGGCAAACGTACAAAATCAGCAAGTGATCAAATAATTATTTTCTCCACTGTACACCAGTGATGGCTGGTAAAATATATTGAAGGTGGGGCTGTTTGAGTCAAATTCAGTCAGATTCCAGACCTCTGTGAAAAGTCAGTAACTATTTAATTGGTATTAAACCATCCGAAGACTATTATTACAATTTTAAGTTCAAATTCAAGTTCAAGTTTAATTGTCTTTTCAATTATATACAGTATAGTGCATAATGAAACTAAACAACGCTCCTCCGGGACCAGGTGCAATTCAGTATATACAATAAACATACAGGGCCCACACTATACTGCACACCCTACTGACAAAACGGTGCTGAGTGTATCTAACTTATTACGACTCAGGACAAACGGTGCAAATGTAAATGTGGAAATATATGAAGTACAGTGTGTATGATTAGATTACCAGCTGAATCTGTTTCACAAACATACACAATAAAATGAGTAAAAACACTATTAAGACTAAATATTAGACATTTATAGTCTATATTACATGTTAATAATGTCAGATGTTCCTAAAACCACTGACTGACTCTGTTGTGGTGATAAATGAAGCCCTTTAGGGAACATTTTGGAGGACACTAATTAGCTACATTTCTGTTGCTATGTGAATATCTTGTGTCAGCAGGTCAGTGATTGGCTGCTGCTTCTCTGACTGACTGATATTTCTGTCACCTCAGAAGAGAGAGAGAATGTAGTTAGAAGCTCACTGACCCCCCAATATATTTGATATGTTACATGTTATTGTGCATGTTTAGCACATATAGACGGGAAATACATAGTATTTGATTATTTTAAACATGTTTATTTAAAAAATTTAAATAAAAGGTTCCCTAGCGCCCTCTTGGCCAGCCATCACTGATATTCAGTAAAATTAATAACACTGAAAAAAATGAAAGATCCTGCCACATTGAATTTCGAACTCCTATAAAAATGCTATACACTAAATATAAAAAAAAATGTAATGCACTGGTGCAATTCAGATCACATAGGCTTTATCGTCATTTCAGGTGTATAAAGGGCTATATCAGAAAATGAGTATATTCTGAAAAAGTTTGTGTTCATAATTTATTAAAAAAAGCCAACTGCCATATTGTTTATTTATTACACTTAAAGTGACATTTCAAACATGTTTACTGTTGATCAGTATGGCTTATAGCTCTGGAAAATCAGAAATCCAGAATTTCAGATTATTAGAATATTTCATTTTGAGTGAATCAGTTGTTTATTCAAATGACTAAATGACTAAAGAAATGAAAACAGTATAACGGTTGAAATACGTCACCTTCACAAATGAACCTTTTGGCAATATTCTAATATTTGTATATTCACTAAGTATAAGTACATAGTGAAATAAAACAGTGTTCTTCCAGGATCATGGTGCAACAACAGAAGTGCACACCATACATTACAATAGATGTAGTACACTATGTAGGACTGGACCCAAAAGCCGCAACAGACAGTGTAGCACTAACCAGTACAGACTATAATAATGATGATTTAGTGATACAATATATGTTATGGAAATTTGTCATCAGGAAACGTGTTGACTATGAAGTATTATGTAAGTGTTGCATTTGTACCCTGTTTAAATGTAAATTTATTTCATTTATTCTACAAGCATGTAGACCTAAATTTTAAGACGCAGATATTGGGATACATTAAAAAATTAATCACCATATATTTATTTGGTATTGGGTTTTTTCCATGATGTGACCTGTTGGTGAGTTGGTATGAAATAACATTTGCATTAAACAGTCATATAAACTAATGATAAGATATAATGATATGATATATAATAATATATTTATTAATTTATTTATTGTTCATTTAATATATTTTTTGCATTTGTCTTAGGGTGCAGACCATTCCTCAAGATCTATCAGGCAATGCAGCCTGTATACACTTCTGGTATATAGTAAGTTCTGTGTATGCTTATATATATATATATATATATATATATATATATATATATATATATATATATATAAATAAATCTGTATTGTATTTAACCCATAACAAACTCAAAGGCAGGCATGTCCAAAGTCCGGCCCATGGGCCATTTGTTGTGCATTTCCATATTATTTTAGAAATAAAATGAAAGTTGGCCGCTATTAAGCAGGTTGTAAAAAAGATTCCTAGTTAGAACACTTGGGTGTCACTGTCACCTAAAACCAATCTAAAATGCCCCACATCTCATTTCCCCCCCAACCCTAAACATTAAAGACATTACACCTACATTACATGGTGGCTCCAGAGAAAGGAAAAATAGACAAAATACAGAAGTCAAATGAATATTTGTTCATTGAGTTCAGAGGGAAGTGTGTGTGTTTAACGTGTCAGGAAACAGTTGTGCAATGAAGGAGTATAATGTTCAGAGACATTATGAAATGAAACATTTCAGGTCAATCACTGGTGTTCAACGAGAACAGAAAGTGAAAAACTAACAACTAGCTTGTCAGCTCAACAAAACCAGTCATTTTCATGCTAACCAAGTGCAGCAAAGCTTGCGCATTTGATTTTTATTCAATCGTGTGTGATGAAAGTGCTGACGCCACAGACACAGCTCAACTGTAATTTTTTGTGAGGGATTGATGACTTCAGCATTTCAGTATAGCTCGTTGGTTTAAGGAGCCTCATGGGTACAACAACAGGAAATTATATTTTTCAGGCTGTGTCAGTTGCCATCGAAAATATGAGTGGGACAAGTTGTGTGTAGTCACCACTAGGGGCATTGTAGTGGGTTGAAAAGTGGGACTTAAAAAGTGGAAAAGTGGAAATTACAAGGGCCCCAAGTGGGGGGAGGGCCCTTGAGGAGTCTGGAATTTTATTTTTCTTTAAATATTAATGGCCATAATATTTTATAGTGGTGGTGGGGGGTGGGTGTCTGGGCACTGCCCAGAATTTGGTGGTACACCCCTGGTCATCATTAATGGAGTTCTAGCCATGACAGGCGAGTGAAACGGAATGGCTTCCATGGTCTTCAGAAAAGCTAGTTTTGGAGGTGAGGCTGTGAAGTTGCACTGCATTATACATCAGGAAGCACTCTGCACCAGAGCCACCCAACTGGGTAATGTACTATTACAGTTAAATAACTGTCTGCACTATAAGTGATAAACTCTATAAGCATTAAGATGAAAGTCCACACTATAAGTGATCAAATCAGAGTTGCCAGGTTTGCAGTTTTTTGTGCAAAATTGGGCTTAAAAAATGCAGTTGTGAGTACATTTTTAGAAATGGTTGAGTGTTTATTTTTTAGACTATTTTCAAAATGTACAATGACCACCAAAAAAACTGTTATAGTACTACCATAGAGCTGCGCGTCTGTGGCCCATGACTGCACATATTTTTGTTCTTCTGGCCCCCCAACAAGAAAAGTTTGGACACCCTTGCTCTAAGGGCTGGTATGTAGGTTCATGCTTTAATTTCTTTACTCACAAGCAGTCATTGCCCTGCAGTGCTGTTGAAGACTTTTGAGAGTGCACTGTAACAAAAACAATCTTTATACAAATCAGTATTCACCTCACTCACATCTCAGATAACTAAAGTGATAATGAGTCTTTAAATGGTTAAATACAGAGCTCTTTATATGACATTATGATCATTTTTATAATGATTAAGTTTGGCCACAAATGATTATGAATTTTAAACCTGTATACAATGTAAAGTAAGCAAAGCTCACTTACCATAATAACTTTAAATTCATAAAAATCCAGAAAACCAAAACTTTAGCGGTATTTACACATTAAAAATAATAATGTAATTACGACTTAAATTATTTTAAAATGACTTCAATGAGCATTTCATTATTAATATTATGTCACAACTCACTGCCTTAAATTAATTCTCATTTAAGACACGTTTCAGAAAGTAGAGTCAGAATTCCACATTTCAGTGGATACAATTAGAGTCAGAATAACACTCAGGTAAAGCCAGAATCTCCCATTTCAGGGAACAAAATGTTGGTTTTGTTCTTTTTAATCAGAAGCTGATCAGAGACTGGCCACAACCATAAGTTTACTATTAGCAATACAGACTGAGCAGGTAAACCTCAATGCTTAATTCTCTCTTAATATAAGAAATCCCTGTAAAATATTTAGCATGAAGGAAACATACAAAACTAACTTTATTTGAAGATAGCAGAAGAAAAATACCTAATTAACAGGAATTTACCAAACTGCTAAGATTCCTGAAAAGCTTCACTTCACCAGCTGACTTCACTGTTAAACATATGACTCATTAAGTTAACAAGCTCAGCTCTTTTTTACCTTTAAACAGGTAACCAGAAGTGACCACATCCATGAACTCAAAATTAGAAAATTGAACATAATATGTTTAATTGTAAATGTTGGGTGTATATTAAGATTTTTTTTAACTTTGTCAAATTAATACTTAAATTCAGTGTTGGGGTTAACAGTGTGAGGCTTAATCTTAAATTAATTTGTGGCCTTAAGAAATGTAACTTATGTGGCTATGAATATTAATATGTGGCTTCAGTTTATTAAGATAAGATAAGATAAGATAAGATAATCCTTTATTAAGCCCACAATGGGGAAATTTGTAAGTATAATAATGTGTGGTCACAAAAATACTAATAACTATTTTTAATAGGCAGTTTGTCAAACCAAGAGCTTCATAGTTAAGTGAACAATTTTTTAACAATATTCTAATTTTTGAAGATGCTCTAGTATGGTGCATGTTGTGTGGACTGTGTGTGTGTGTGTGTATGTGTGTGTGTGTGTGTGTGTGTGTGTGTTTCCCTTCTCCACTTGTTGGGATTTTTTTTCTCATGTTAACCTGCACCTGTGATTAAGTGTGTGTGTGTGTGTGTGTGTGTGTGTATCCCTGCATTTCTCCCTGGTGGGGACTGAAAGTCCTTATAATGATGAGAATGCATGTCAGATCTGTAAAAGTGGGGATATTTTGCTGGTCCTCACAAGAAATGTGACATTTTTATTACAAACTTAAAAAAAACTAAAAGAGCAGAAGCACTGACCTTTGGTTGCAAAGGTTAAGTTTAGGTTTAAGTTTATTTTCACTCAGTATTACACAAGTGAATGGAATGTCCTCACTAGTGTAGTATTACCAAACTGTGTTTGTGTGTATGTAGCAGGTTTCACAGAAACAAGTGTGTGTGTGTGTGTGTGTGTGTGTGTGTGTGTGTGTGTGTGTGTGTGTGTGGCAGTCACAGTAACAGGGTCGGGGCTGCTGACCCCTTTTTTTCTGAGGGCGATGGGTTAAACTGTCCTATCTGTCACTGCCTGAAATAATGGAGCACAGAAATGATGGATCTCTTTCCCATTCAGCTCCGCTTTCTCCAGCACACTCTCATGATTCACTTCATCATTGTTCTCCACACGCATGAAAGTCCATTTGACTTTTATAGCCTGCTTTGACATTTTTGCAAAGCCAGTGGGCTTGGGTGAATATAATTAATATATAATGGGAGGTTAAATTTTCATATTCAGGTTCATTTTGTGAGTTCTACAGATGACGGTCATTTATTAGTCTTTTCATAGCGCCCGCAGGCTACAATACACACCATTCAGACATTCTTAAGTGGCACTGTAGTAACCTACTCTTTCTGACTATTTCTGAAGAATTCACCCTCTCTGTTTTCACAGTAATGTTCAAGGGGACAGTCATACAAGCATCTGCATCACCATTGAACCAGGCCTGCTGCTAAAAGGAGATATACTGGTAATAAACATGTAATATCAGTAAAAATGTGGACATACCTAATGCTTCTAAAATAGAAACTAGTTTTTGTCACTGCATTACTTCATATACACTCTCTGGGCACTTCATTAGGTATATATATTTTGTATCTAAATTGTCCATGTTATTAGCTCCACTGAGCATATCAGTGGACTTAACCTCCTTTCACCTGTTCTTTAATGATCAGGACCCCCACAGAACCACCACAGATCAGATATTATTTGGGTGGTGGATCATTCTCAGCATTGACACTGATGTGGTGGTGGTGTGTTAGTGTGTGTTGTACTGGTATGAGTGGATCAGACATAGCAGAGCTGCTGGAGAACACTATTATCTTAACGTCTGCTCTATTAGACACACCTACCTTGTTGGTGCACCTTGTAGATGTAAAGTCTGAGATAGTAGTTCATCTGTTGACTCCAGTAGTGACACTGGGTGTTTAAAAACACTGGGTGTCTGTCTCTTGTACCAGCACAACACACACTAACACACAGTTTCACAGAGAAATAATATCTGCTCCGTGCTGGTCCTGACCTTTGAAGAACAGGTGAAAGGAGGCTGATAAAGTACACAGAGAAACAGATGGACTACAGTCTGTAATTGGCCTGCATGCTCAGTGGAGCTAAAACGAGTATAGATGGTATGTGTACCTAATAAAGTGGCCAGTGAGTAAATGTTGTTTCATAGCTGTGGCTACACTATTAGTCTATAATGTGGACACGAGTAAATCTAGTAGAAATCATTATATGAGTAGACAGGTAGTGTACTTAATATAAAGCTGTCTTGACACCAGCATCATTAGAGTGAGAGTCACTCATCACCGCTCTGTCACTTTTTGTATGTTTTCTTGTTGACATGCCAGTATAACTTCCTTTGCTCCCTCTATCCTGTAGTTGAAGTGCTACCACAAGCGTTATCGGAACCCCAGTCGAGACGTGATCTTCAGAGTCCAGTTCCACACTTGTGCCGTACATGATTTAGGGTTGGTCTTCACCAAGAACGATCTGGACGAGACCTTCAGAGGTTACTCAGCATTCTCATGTTACAAAAACAAAACATTCTGCCGTGAAACCCTGAGTGTCACCACATGAGTCACCACAGCATAGTCAGACAGTTACTAAGACTAACAATGATCTTGTGTTTCAACAGATGACAGATATCCAGAAGATGGGAAAGTGGAGTTTATCTTCTCTTTTGGGCCGGAGAAGATCCGAGGTAAGCCTGGTGTCCAAGGTGCCAATGTGAGAGCATTAGTCTGGGTCAGCTTCAGCTTCTGACATTACAGAGAAATGAAGTTTGATGTTTCAAACGTTTCAAAGTATCAGGCCCAGTGGCTCAGTGGACTAAGGTGCTCAGGCCCGTAGCCAAGGGGGGTGCGTGGGGTGCGTTCGCACCCCCCCCCCACAAAGCCAAAAAGGTCCACCCTAACCAATGTTGTACGCACAAAGTCGTATGTCATTTATTCCTTTTATCTTGAGTAACTCATCGTCCCCTCTCCCAAAATGGTACATCCCTATGCCCTAAATAATCAGGTCACTCAGGTCAGTCCACTCACCCTCTACTACACTGCAGCTGCATTATATTATAAGGCACACATTTAAACACTGCCTTATATTTTCATTTAATCATATTTCATGGCTGAATTTTCCTTCTATGATTGACATATGTAGGTACATGCAGGCAGTAAAGATAAAATATTGTGTATTGGCATACCAGTATATCTCATTAGGTACATGTACAGTTGTAATAAACCTAATTATAATATCTCAAATGTTTCTTTAAGTTCTTATGATGAACCTAAATGGGCAAAAACCAATAAATCAGCATTTTTCACCTCCAAAAATGCTCATTTTTCTCTGTTCCCTGGAGGTGTGCCCCTTGGGCCCCAACCAGAGCATTGCACCTGGACCCCTTTAAATTATCAACTCAGTGTGAATGTGAATTATTAAGGGGATAATATAAGGCTACTCGTCAGAATGTATCAAACATGGACAAATTTTGTTTTATGTTGTATATTATTGCCATTTTTCATATTATAAGTCTTTAAATTAGAGTCTGTCCTGTATGGAGTATAATGAAGAATTACCCCTCTCCAATGCCCAAAATGCACCTGAGACTATCTACAAAGGCTATAGCTTCTGGGGGCCTCAGGCGGCCCCTGTACCCCCAGCCTCACTGGCTTCAGCCCTTCGGGCCTCGCCTTTCCCCAAAACAGGTCCACTTTCTTACAAAAAGCACCCCCCCCCCCATAACAGAAGCTGGCTACAGGCCTGGTGCTGTCACTATAACTTGATTATTGTGAGTTTGAATCCAGATCATGCTGCTTGCCATCGGCGGCTGGGGCACGAGAGAGCAGACTTGTCTGTGCCTCTCCAGGCGGGTAAGATGGAACTCTCTCCCCAGCACTGTTAAGTAGTGTCTGCCAGGTGATCCATCAGAACTGGGGATCCTGCACTTTTCTCTGAGGCGTTGGCTGCACGGGGGTGATGTATCGGCAGCAGTTGGAAAAGAGGCGGAGCTCTCTCTCATGCATCAGAGGAGGCCTGTGTTAGTCTGCACCCTCCTAAAGTCAGAGACATTACCGGTGATAGAGAGAGTCAACGA
>BRDA01012838.1:48138-74094 GCA_036984385.1 Crenuchus spilurus | reverse complement strand
ATACACACACATAAGTCGCTCCTGACTATAAGTCGCACCCCCGGCCAAACTATGAAAAAAACCGCGACTTATAGTCCGGAAAATACGGTATATAGCACATTTAACAGCTGAGGCCTACCAAAGTGTTGTACATTGACAAACAATAAAAGATGATCAAATAAAATAAAACAGAACAAGCATGAACACAACACAAACTAGGAATAAATAAAATCAGTATAACAGAATAAACAAAACCTCCATTTAACCATTTTCATAAGCTAACGAAAAAAGGTGGGTTTTGAGACAAGTTTTAAAATCAATAAACGAAGACGGGGACCTAATTTCAAGAGGCAAGGAATTCCATAATCTTGGGGCAGCCACTGCAAAGCCGTGGTCACTCTTGGATTTAAGCCTAGACTGGGGGACATTTAACAGAAATTTGTACATAACATGTCACTAACATATAGTGTCTTTGCTGATCTATATCGGAGGTAAGCTGTACAGTTGTGTAAATACAATTTCTGGGTGAACCATTTCCATAAAAGGTATATTAGGCTTCATTGTACTTCAGGTGTAGTTTTTATTTGCAGTGTTTTTGCAGCTGCACCACAGTCCTTCATCTGTGGTAGCTTGGAAAACAACCTGAATTTTACTGCCCACTTTGTGTTGCTATTTTTACCACAATTAAAGCGGAGGTGGCATCAGTATTGGAGGATAAGTTATTATTCCACTAGTTCATATTTTGACAGCTGCATATTAAGTGTTTTTAAATAACAGGAAATCCTAAACATGTTGAAGGATATGGCTGATCATCTTGGCAATTTTATTTTACATAAAACACTAACAACCACATGTCATATTGTAAAATTAGTTTTAAACTCCCTCTTAATAAAAAAACATATATTTTCTAATTATTTAGTTAAAAATATTGGGTTATTCATTTAACTGTTCATCCTTAATTTACACTTTTTGTTTATCCCGTTGCAGCTGCCAATGGTCACACAGACTGCTTGTATATGCTGATGAGCCGAGCTGAAAAAGCTGACCTCATCGACCTTGCAGATGTGCAGGGACAGTAAGTGCCATCCTCTGCACCATTGCCAGTTGGTCTTTCAGAGATTAGACACACTGAAGTAGGTTCACTGTTTTGACCAGTTGCAATCTTAAAGCCTAAAGAGAATTTTAGACTTTTAAGGTTTGAGTTGTCTAATGTGTGTCTAATTCTTTTGAATGTTAGAAGATTTTGTGGGTTATTATTTCTATATAAACTGTGATTAGTTAGTTTATAAGCTTGTTTTGGTGTTTTCCATAGAACCCCTTTGATGTTGGCTACTCTGGGCAGTCACTTGGACTGTGTTCACATGCTCCTTGAGAGAGGTAGTAAGCCTGACACTGGGGACAAATGGAGCCGCACTGCCCTACACAGAGCGGTGAGTGTGGTTTTGAAGGTGTGATGTGTTTCTTTCTCATAGAATATTGTTGTTAAAATTTGTCTTTTCCAGATGAGCTCAGAATTCTGATTTCTAAAACAGGATTTGGGTTCATTTTCCAGTAGTTCACATAAGTAGGCCTTAAAGTGACAGTCAAATGTCTACAAAATTAGCTTTAGTATATTTGAACTTTTCACATTTTCACATTTCTCTCTGTCTAGATGTGAGTATCTCTTTCTCTAAATGTATGCCCTGTTCGTCTGATTGCACTCTAATTTCTCAAAGGCGGTGGTGAGTAGTGAGGACTGTGTGTCAGCACTGCTGGAACATGGAGCTTCAGCTCTCTGCAGGGATGTGTGTGGCAGGAGCCCTCTGCACTTGGCTGCCTCCTGTGGCCATGCAGAGCAACTACGACTCCTGCTACAGGCAGCTGTTCAGTCAGACCCTCTGGACTCTCTGTTGGATTACAGCAGCTACACACCGGCTCACTGGGCAGCGTACCATGGTGAGGATACATAAACACAATAGATTTTGTTGTCCTGGACATTGATGAGAGCATCACGTCTGGGTGCATTGCCCTTGTGCAAAGCCGTCCCTGTAGTTTGAGTGTCAGTAAATACTAATTCTGAGGTTTATGCTAATTTAATAGCCTATATTATTAAGAACACTGTGATTATTAAAAAAATAGCTGTTAATCAGGCAAACAGTTCTGTCACTGCCAATTAATCATCACCATTATTTTATGTAACAAAAATTCACAAATATAGGGGTTCATGAGTGACCTTTCAGTCTACTATATATGTATACATACTGAATCACAGGTAATGGTGTGTGTTGTTGTTTTTTGTTTGTTTGTTTTTTTTCTGTTTTTCTAGGCAGTTTATTTTGCTGTTTTGCTAGCAATTTGGTAATTCGGTAATACAATGTTTTGTTCCTCACCCCTTCTATATACAGTAGACACCCACAATTAGTATATTATATTATATATAGTATATTATATATGTGTCAGTAATTGCATTACATAACAGTAATGTGATGCCTACTGAGTTCATTACAGTCATCACTGTAGTTTTGCTAATTGGTGGCATACTCACATAAATGAACTCGTATGTTAATTTTACTCACTTTATTGACTAAATCTACAGTACGACAAAAAAAATATTGTAGAAAAAGTACATTTTTGTTAAGAATTTATTAGAAAAAAACTTGCATGAAAAGTGACACATTTCAAGCCTTTTTTGTGTTGCTGTTGACCAGTATGGCTTAATAGCTCATGAAATCAGAAATACAGCATCTCTAATTATTAGAATATTTCATTTGCAGGTTGAAAAAAAATCACAATTTAAACATCAACATTTAAAACAGAAAAGGCTTAAAATGTCATTTTACATATAGTCACTGTACAATATATGATAGTAAAAAAGTTCATTTGTGTTCATAATTTACTTCAAAATGGTTCAAATTTTTGGAGATGCACTAATATTTGTGGTCATTTATGTTTTAGTTTAATGATGCATGTTTCCCACAAAATCTTCACCTTTGTGTTTATATTCACCCTGTATTATTTGACATATTTATTAGGGCACAAGGACTGTTTGGAAGTTTTACTTGAACATAAACCATTAAGTATCCAGGAAGGAAATCCTTTTACTCCTCTTCACTGTGCACTGTAAGTTTTGCAGCTGTTAAGCATATTTTGATTATTTTACAAAAGGTTGGAGAAAGATTAACAAAAACTGATTTGCAGAATGAATGGCCATGATGTTGCTGCGGAGTTGCTGGTGGAAACAGTTGGTAATGAGATTGTCAACCTCAGAGATGCTAAAGGAAGGTGGGTGTCTGTAGGAAGAGTGTGACCCTATGAATTTACCAGTAACTGAATAGATTTTGCATGGCCATTTGGGTCTTTTAATCAGTTCCCACCACTCATATATTTCAGTAAATGTAACAAGAACAAAAATGCTTAGTGATATACCGTAAATGTGGAATCAGAATATGACTTTAACTTTCTTGTACTCTGTCTGAAGAACTCCATTGCATGCAGCTGCTCAGGCAGAGAAAGTTTCCGGGTTGCAGCTGGCTTTGGTCTGGGGGTCAGAGGTTAACTCCGTTGATTATTCAGGACGCTCCGCACTGATGGTGGCAGCTGAGAATGGACAGACACCTGCCGTTGGTATGTATCACTTTCATTTTTTTCATGAGTTTGTTTTTAAACATATGTCATTGCCGCAAGGATGCTCATCCCACACTAGTCTACATTTTTTTAAAGTCTAGTCACCACGCATCCACTTTGAAGGACACTACCTTATAATGTGTGAATATTGTTATTTATAGATGCTTAAGCTTCCCCCTCTTCACATCACCTGTCTGATCCTGCTGTTGTCTAATCCCCATAAACCTCCAGAGATGATGAATGAAATGGAAACGAGCTAAGACAGAAAATGTGTTTTTTATGGCATAAAGCTTACTTGTGTGGCATCTGTTTTGCAGAGATCCTACTACATCAGGCCAAAGCAGACTTGTCACTGCTGGACATCAACAACAACACAGCACTACACCTGGCCTGTAGCAGAGTAATGTACCCAATTCATCTTAATAAAGCCCTGTCAGATACTGGAAATTAATATTGAACTCATAAAGCCAGGGTTCTAAATTTACTTTTTTGATCACTAGCCAATTTGGCTGGTAACTTTCTAAAGTTACCAGCCAATCATAATTTCCACTAACCAAATTTTCTGCAGTAAAAATAAGAAAAATGAGTGCCACTGAATGCATTTGATAATTTTATTAACATTGTTAGCATGAAAAACACAATACATACCATAAAATATACACAGAAAGTCCAAACAGGTTTGGGATCAATCTATCTATCTTTCTATGTATGTATATTATTTGAACCACGTCTTCAGAGTGTTATTTTCACTACAAACTGTGCGCAGCCAATGGACGTATAATGTCATGACGTAGCGTTAAGGCATATAGTGTTCATGGGCAGGGGCGTCACTAGACTTAACACTGTACTGGGGCACAGATAATGTATGCGAAAAAAGATTTCTGCACTTATTTATATTTAAGAAAGCATAAATAGTGCTTTAAAGTAAACAATCAGATCAGATTATGTTGTTGACTGGATCTTTGATTAATCACCAGAATGAACTGATACATTTGGCCTCCTTGTGAACTTTACTCTAGACTTGTAAACCACTACTGGTACAAGCAAAAATATATTTTTAGTCATTTTTCAGGACACAAGAGTATTTTAGCCTATTATAAAGGCAAAACGACTGACAAGACACAAATCCATAGTATCTTACCCAGTGGATTTTCTAGGATTTTTGTCTTATTTTTAAAGATAATATCAGTACGCAGAGAAGGTGTATTCCCTGTTTTTAGAGGACAAAAACTTGCTCGTTTGAGCTGAATTCTAGCCATTATGAATGTGTACAAGGTCAAAAGCCACATCAAGAATTTAGAAATGACCATGCATGTAGCAATATCAGTGTTCATCTGCTATTCATTGGAAGCTAAATCTTAGCTAAAGCTAAGTCATGTAGATATATTAAACACCCCAAAGGAACTAATCGGTTCCTTATCATTAATTTTTGTTTTATTTATGTATTTATTGGCCAAGTCCACTCTAGATGTGGTACTTGTCCAGTGTGGTCGGTATCTACATTATTACTCTTAACTATTCCAGAGTCATGAGATGTGTGCCCTGCTGATTCTGGCTGAAATCGATGATCTTTCCCTCATCAATGCAACAAACAATGCGCTGCAAATGTGAGTCTGCTGTACAAATACTTAACATTTTTCTGACTGTTTACTTTTGCCCACTTTTACAGTTTATTTTTAAATGTCCCTACTTCAAGGCCCTTGCATATTGCAGCACGGAATGGTCTTGCCACTGTGGTGGAGGTGCTCTTAAGTCGAGGAGCCACAGTACTGGCTGTAGATGAGGAAGGTTAGTTCTATAATTAATTGAAAAAGAACTTAAACTTTTTTTCATTACCCTGCTGTTTGATTGTATTGCAGGCTTTGATATGTGAAAATCTGTTTCTCCTGAATATCAGATGACTTTGTTAGCCAGCTAATACAGTATAAGTCGAGCTCTAGATCTCATATTGATCTCATACTTCCTGCCAGTTTATGTTGCTGTTTGGTATGAATCTTCTTCTTTAGGTCACACCCCAGCTTTGGCATGTGCACCAAATAAGGATGTTGCAGACTGCCTGGCCCTCATTCTCTCTACCATGAAGCCTTTTCCTCCCAAAGACCCCACTGGTGTTACCAACTACAGCCTCAATCTGTTAAAGCACTGTGGCATCATTGCCACTCATCATCCCTTGCCCAATGGCAGCTTACGGCACAGCTTTTCCAAGGAACGTCATGGCACTGTGGGGCTGGACAGCTGCCTCACTGAGTGAGAAATCCATGCTCTTGCACACACACACCCTCAGCAGACCACCCCTTATCATGAAGTGCTGATTCCCTTTTCTTTACTGTTCACCTTGGCTCTCTCTGTCATAATACCTGCATAACACCTATATAATCAACACACTATATAAGAGCAGGAATGTACTGCTGTGTGTACATATGTGTGTTTAGGTGTGTCTTTGCGTGCGTGTACACATGCGTAGATGTAAATGTTATGTAGATCCCCTAACTGTCCAGTCAAACGTGTTGTATATGCAATTACTAACCTTGTTTCAACTCAGCCAGCACATTTCCAAAATTTAAGATTTAATAATGTTCTGGTGATAAAGAGCAACTGTAGCTGTGTTGGAGGAAAATTTGAATACATACAGTAGAACATTTATTTCTGTTCCAGTTAAAAAAAAAAAACACTTCAGCAATACCAAATTTCCTCTGCTGAAAGAAAATAAGGGTTGTCTGCACATTACTGCAAATAGAATACCTTAATGACTGTTTTATTATTATTATTATTATTATTATTATTATTATTATTATTATTAATTTATTTTATTTTATTTTATTTTTTAGTTTTTGGTATATTTTCTGGATAATTCCAGATGTCTTACAGTGTTGTGCCTGTGCTATTCAGACCATTTTAATAGGGTTAATGCACCATGGAGCTGTATGCCCATTTCCGAACATTCGACATCTTTTGTCAATTTTACACTTTTCTCCCTCCATTGTAGCTGTTTTTTTCAGATACTAGTTTCAGATCTATTCTTTAAACTTCTTTTGTGTGACATGAGAGGAAAGCATAAAAGCACACATACTAAATTGCTTCTTATTATTTACCACAAGATGAAAGATGATTTTCATCTCATATTAAGATATAAAATGCTTGCTAAAATGCCAAGATTTGCACTTTTTTGTTTCCTTCAGAAAACAGTTTTGAGGTTTCATAATAGCTGCTATGATAAAACTGCCTTTTTTGTTAATTGTGGTTTTGTATATGCGGGTCTTCTTAATTATGTGTTTTGTGTGTGTGTGGTGGGTTTTTTTTTTTTTTTTTTTTTTAAAGCAATAATACAGATTTCACGTTATTACAACTTACCTCACTTTTACTTGGAACTGAGCAATGTTTCTGTGTTTTTAGCATTTGATCAAACATTTAGAGATGATTCAGTTTGCACATGGAAACAATTTACAAAAGTTCCTTCTTGCAAAGTGGGAGTTCACCAAAGTTTGCATGCAAACATTGGCATGGTAACCAGGGGTGATGGGGGGCCTTGTCCCACCCAGTATCAGAAAAAGATGATTTGTCCCACACAAAAATGATGCAGCAGATACCGTTAAAAAAGATTAATTTGAAACCGCGTTTTCACTGAGCCGAGATGTCGCCTCGTTGGAGTGATGGGTAGTTTGTGCAGGTTTAAATGCAAGGAATAGCAACGGTGACAATATAGTGCAATAAAAATGGCTTTTGGATAATGTCATGTTATGGTAACGGACTAGGAGGGTTTGAGTAAGCTAGTTAACATTTATATTATTAACTGTTGTCAGAAAGCACTCTGAAACGTAAAGCTACATTACTTTTTGGCCATGTCTCAAACTGCATACTGTTGCTACACTAAATGCCTAAAAAATTAAATCGCATAAATAAAATGACTCCATGGTTAGAAGTGGTTTCAGTAGTGCAGTAATGTTTCAGATTGTGCTATTTGGGACACAGCCTTATTCTCTAACATTTAATGTTGGTCTTGTCTAGTCAGGTTAACATTTTTTGTCATTTAATTTCAGCATTGTGCCACCAAAGAAAAAAATAAAACCACAGAGTTTACACGCAGAGACATAAAAATAAGAAATCATTAACCAAACCTGTTGTTATATTATTTTAAATATTATATATCACCTTATTAGGGAATTACTGGTACAAAGAGGGAAATTGCTTTCAGAAATAAATTAGTAAGGAGTATGTTAATATTTGTGTGTTTTATTAAGCATTTTGCACAAACAAAGAAGTTACAAATTAACGTATGATTATAATGAATTAAATCTAGAAATAAAACAGAATATGAGATAAAACAGAATAAACTGGAATAATACAATGTGCTTAGTTTCTCATTAGCCATTCAGAATAGTTTATAAGTGTCTATTCAGCTCTGTGACTCCAATGGCAGACACCCATCTCTCTAGCTTTCAGCTAAATGTGAACATAAGTGTATTGTTGATAGACTCATTGGTCCCAGATGCACCCATCAGCTGCACCAGGACACTGTCGTGAACATCACAAACTGAAAAGCTATTTCATGGCTGAATAAGTGGATTTATATGCCTTTGCTTAAACCTCTTATGCCTCCAATCCTATTTTTACAAATTTCCACCTGAAACATACCCAAAACTTAAAAGGAAAAATTAAAACAGAGTTTCATTATGGAATGTTACAGAAAAGCCTTTAAAGTTTTAATAGAAAATACTCAAAGATATTTAAATGAATCTCCAAAAGTCAAAATATGACAAAAACAACAAAAAAGGTGATTTTTCAAATTTAGATTTTTGTCGCTATAAATTGATTTTGTTATATATATATATGTATATATATATATATAATATATATATAAAATCCAGGAACTGCATGCATATTTTAGAAGTTCTCTGACAACAGTATCATGTAATGTGGTAAAATAATTTTTTATCTAATAATAAACATAAGTACAGATAATGTTACATTTAGTTTATTTATTTGTGGTTTTCTGCAGTTCCACAAATGTTCTACGTCACTGTACATACAGTGATTTACTACCTTACCTACAATGGAATCAGCTTATAGGTAATATTTTGGGGGATAGGGTGGGATTTGATTCACATTAGCAAATGTCGTCCCCCCTATGCCAAACCCGCTACTACACCCTTGCATGCAAATAGACAAATATCTTCTAAACAAGCCCTCTTTTTCCCAACCATTTTAGCCCAAAATTTACACAAAATTTTAAATGATTTGTTTTGACCTAAACTATATTCAGTCCAGCCTACAGAAATAATACAGAACATTATGGAACACTACTTTAGCTACTTTACATTAATATTATTTGGTATGTAGTTTATATTAAATTTATCTATTAAAAGTATGATTCTATTTACACTGTTTAGGCTGTTACATGACTAACTTTGCATTAACAATGGATTCAAACCCATGTCATGTGGGATCTTACTGTCAGTTTTGTAGCTAGTTATTAGTAATTTATTCTTGCTTATGTTTTACTTGATTAAAACTGCTGCAGTATTTTGTTTTTGAGGAAAACTTGAAATACAATTTTTGTGTATAAAAAAATTGCATAGCTCATACGGTATAGATCAGCAACATGGCACAATAATGTTTTTCACCTTTGTTTGCTAAGAGAAATGTCATCAAAAATGTTTTTTTTTTTTATTGACAATCAGTATTTTAAGGGCTTTTAATTCATAAAGAAGCTTTAAAATATGCATATATTGATGAATATACTTTTATTTCTTTAATTAGTTTTCTCACATGGTTAGTATGTGTGCTTTGGCTTTCTTCTCATGTAAAGGGATGGAGATCGAAAGAGAGAGGAATGAGATCCCACAAGATAAAATTCTCATTTTCAAAGGGCTTCTCGATGACAGCAAAATCTTCTCCTTTTTTCTTTACAAAAGTGATTTTTGGTAATGTATTTGAGGAACAACTTTTTTTATTTTCTCTCTTCTTTTTTGGTTTCTACTTGTATGTATATCAGGTCATTATACCTCAGCTGCACATTCATTATAAGAATCTATGAAACATCAGTACTGACAAAAAGATTGCACCACAGCTTTTTATAATACTGTTAACAGCACTGGATATCATACTTTGATTTGCTGAGGGTTCTCCAATTTATAAAACAAGAAACGTATGGGCCAACTCTTTTTGGAGAGGAGAAATTATTTTCAAAAATGCACATATTGTACCCTTTGTGGCCAGTACTGGAGCTTCGCAATATAGTGATCTTTTGTGAAGCCTATGTAAATTAGTCAGTATCCTTTACTTTATGTGGAACTGGCAAATGTCTACACCATTGTCACTGCTGTTCCTCCTATTTGTGCTAAAATGCTGAAATGATTGTATTAAGCTACCTGGATGACTTTTTGTGGCATTTTTCGTAAGCCTTTTTATATGATGTCACAGTGTAGGGGTTAACCTCATGTTCAATAAGCCATTGAATAACGTTACTGAGGTGGAAAAGGAGATCTTTATTGGAACAGTTATGTTTTTGTTTTTTTTTTGTCAAAAAAGACAATGTCTGAGATGCATCCCATTTTTTTCAATTACTATACACTGAATTGGGCTTACTGCAGTTTCTGTTGGATTAATTCAGTTTAAACACTAGAGCCAAGATATTTGTCCTTGTCCATGAACTGTGATGAACTGCAGGGCAGTATGGACAGGTTACATATGGCATTAGAGCTGTAGCCCCATGCTGGATTATACATAGACATTGACTGTTTCCTAGCTGTAAAGCAAATGTGTACTGATAAAAGAAAAGAGCAGGATTGTGGGCGACCAGTTACATGCATACGGTTACATCCATACAGTTAGAAGTGCTACAAGTTTCTTTCTTTTTTTAATGCAACAAAATGTCCTCTCTACACTGACCCAAAGCACTTATTTATGAATACGCACTTTTGTATCTTTAATATATCAATAAGGGTGTGTGTATTTGTGTATGCATATGTTGCTTTTTCTAGTTTTAACTTATCCTTTGGGGTTGTAGTGTAGAGATTAGAGAGAGAATGGATCTTGTCATTGTGTGCGTGTGTGTGTTTGTGTTCATCTGCTTGTGTGAATAACAGTGAAAGAAAAGAGTTTCTCTCTTTTGGGATCAGTAAAGGGTAGCAGTGGAAGTTGCACCACAATGTGCACATGTGCGTAGCACAATATACATTTCAGACTGAAAACTCTATTTGCACTGCCTTCAATGAGTTGCCAAAAAGAGCAAGGGCATAACCGAAATATGTTAAACTTACATGGAAAAAATATATGTAGGTAGATTTACAGATGTCTCCACTGAGCCATATTCTTATGGAAATTTGCTGAAAAAGGTGAATGTAAGTTCCAAATTCCAGCTGGGAGTTTTGACTGAAATTGCACTGTACTCTCTATTGGGGGAGGGGGGTCTATGATAACAACCATTATAGTTTGAGTAATAGATTAGGCCTCATTTTTGTATCTTCTCCCCCAGCAGATGTACATTTCTATTTTGTCTGCTTGTTCTTATATCTTGGTCCTCTTCATTTTAACCACTACAGGGTGTCGTTTGATTCAGTTAACATTTTTTCTCTCTTGTACCTCATCAAGTTGTAGATGGTTTCATCCCTGTTGCATGCTCTGATACCTATGAAACCTGCTTCTTTGTCTTTATGAAACCTGCTTCTTTGTCTTTAATGTAGCAGTTTTTGCTTCTTTGGGAGATGCCTTACAGTCATCTATTGGAGCCTGTTTGTTTCATTATCAATATTTTCATAGCCCTATCTCTGCCCTGCCCGGTATGGGAATGTATATTGTTGCATATCAAAAACGGTTGACCTTAATGACACCTCGTGCGTTACTAAAACCTGCAAGTGCCATATAAGTCTGTGTCTGTTTTTGTTTTAGTATTTCTATATGCAGTCCAACTAATTTGGCTGATGGCTTCTGAATCTATCTTCTTTTGCTTTTAGCCTTGATGCAAAGATGGTCAAGCATTGTTGGCATTTTTCATGAAGCTGAAGGGCGTACCTGAGTTTGTAACACCCTGGAGTGGCGTAAATGATTTTGAGGAATCCAGTATTTCTTAGAGCAGTTGCAGGAAAAAGAAGTCTGCTGAAAGAAAGTTCATCAACAAGTAAACGGTGATCAATAATTCTTTTTTTTTTTTCTGGAATTGCATGAGATTGTATGAAGTATGCATAATACAAACAGTATGGCCTATAGTGAAAATAGCAATATGGCAGCTGGGTCAGTTTGATTAAATAGCAGTAAGTAAACTTGCACAATACTAGTAGCAGACACCATTCTGTTAAAATACATTAAGTTAAAGAGCTTCTGAGCACATTATTTGGAAAGGGACAAACTTGACTGGTTGCTTCAAAAGCAAAGTCTGTGTACTATCAGTTCTTTAGTTAAGTGTGTTATGGAGTAATTTGGCTCTGGTGTTTTTGTGGTGACCATTTCAGAAGGTCATGTGTCTAAAGTTATAATATTAAGTTAGAATTAACTAAATAAATGTACCTCTCTGAGGTTTTATGCCTTTGTGCATTTAGATTACTGCAATTTGGCAAGTAGAAAAAGTTTACATAAATGGTAAAGTTTCCCTTGAATACTTGAGTTCAAAAAGATTTAATGATCAGGGCTTTTTTCCTAAGTAACAGCATCAATGTGGTTGACGGCATGTTTTTTGGGAAGTATCCCACTTACCTCCTTGGACATTTATGTCCCACTTTACTTGAAGAATTGGTTAAAGGCAATAGGAGTCTCGTTTCTATTTTGGATTAAATATCCCTAGAATATGCCTTAAACCTAAAGGTACAGCATGAATGGCTCTACTTGACAGTAATCAGTGATGGATTTACAGTGTTTTTCACTGTGGTCATTGTGGCAGGAAGGTTCCGATTCTGTGTGCAAATATATTGTCGGTTTTAGTGATGTTGATTTTAGGGTTTATACAGCCAAAAACATTAGGTCCTATGCTAGAATGGCATCATATGATGGAGCATATACTGTACTGTGTCAGAAAAAAAATGTCCTTTTTCCTTATAGAATAAATGTGTCCTTCCCTATAAGAATAATCTGTTTTTATAGTGTATACAGTGTATAACACCTAACTTACCAACGTTTTGAGATTTCAGACCATGTAATGCACTTCATGCACATTTATACATACTGTATGCTTTCATTGTACATCAGATATGGCTCATCATTCGTGAAAGCTTGTGTAGGAGGTTTATTTCTACAATAGGGAGGGGAAAAAATATAAACAGCTGAACTGTACAGTTACTTGGCATGTCTGGTTATGCTGTAGTTTAAAATTTAATTGCTCTTTAAAGTTCTTACTGTGCAGTGAAACCGAGTTGAATATTTTTACATTTTACAGCCCTGACTAACTATTCGTCTTTATTATTAATATGACAAAAACTAGAGTTTCCTGAATGTTTACAATCAGGCAGATTGTTCAGAGTTATTACTTATATAAAATAATTTTGTATCTGGCCATTCCTTAGTATTTTTCTTTTTTTTCCCCCATTTTAATGTTGTAATTTTAAGAGAATGTAACAGGCATGTTTATATTTCTTTATATCCTGCATAGGCATGCTTTAATTCCATCATAGTCACACTCATTGAAACCTTTCAGGCAGTTAGCCTGTTTGTAAATCAGTATATGATGGATTAGATTTAGACCTGTCTATTTTTGTTTGCGATTTAAGGAGGTCGTCATGGAGATGTCATGGATCTTGAAATACACTTGATTAGTTGGAAGTACACAAACTTTTACCTCAAGGTTTAATGATGGGCTTTTTATTATTAAAAGCAGTCAGTGCATTTTTGTTGCTGAAATGGACCTCATGTGTTTATTCAACATGAAAATTTGTTCTGACTTCTGCTTTTGGAATATGACTTATATGGAGGTGGGTATTATGAAAGTTGCATTGGCAAATATAAGACATACATACAGGATTGTTTAGAGAACCTTGCAAGAAGTCTTTTATAAAAATCCTCAATTTTATGTAGAGTGAAAGGATGCCAGGCAGCCCCAACTAGAGTTGAAATGGTTTAGTCTTTTTTCCTATCGTTGAAAAGCACTGTGATAGATGATATATATGTATATGACTGTTTTGAAGAAACATCCACAAGCATGAATCCAAAGACAATATCATTAGCTATGTATGCATGAATTCATGATGTTACCTCAGTCAAAGAGCATTTATTTAACTTGGTGTTTTAAATTACCAATGCTTTTTTTTGCCTTGGGTAAGTTTGGACAAAATGTCATTAACTGAGGGGAAGGCTTCTTGTTTCTTGGATCTTTGACATTTGCCTAGTAGATGACGATACCTCAGATTTTTGTGTATGTTGGTGTATGCTAATCATATTAAGACTATGTATAAAAAATCCCATGTAGCTTCAAAACACAGTTTTACATAGATTGATTTTCTGAACATAACCTGCCTATTCTGCATGACTGACATAATTGTTGTAGTGTAATAGTTGGCAGTCCTTGAATGGTACAGGTTTTACTAAATTAGTTTTTTGCTGTATAATTTGTGAAATCTAGTATGCTAATCCCTAAAATGGAAAAAAAAGAAAAAAAATATCACAGAACAGAATACATATAATACTGGAAAACACCTAAGAATTAAATGTGAGGACATTCACCATTGGTAGTACGAAATAGTGTTGTGCAGTAGGTTAGAGCATTCTGGAAAATCAGTATTTTTTTGTTTTTGATTAAAACAAGTGTCAGTAATAATAAAAAAAAATTCTTAGAATTACACAATTTTTAGAATAGACCACATTTTCATACATTACTATTTAAGTTGGTCTGGACCAAGTTAAGCATTTTCAGAGCCATCACAACACTGTCTGTCTCAAAACAGAATAAATAACATTGATCAAAATTAAATGAGCTAAAAGTTATGAAGACTTAAAATAACACTAAACTTTAACCTGATGTCAGTGAAGGTTAAAAAATTTCAGTACCGTGGTCTGTACCACTCAGAAATGTCCTTTAAGGGATATAAAATCTTGATATAAAAGATTAATTTGCAATACCTTCATCAGTATATTGTTCTTTTCAAGCTGTGTCAGTGTAAACGGTGGGGTATTGGCTTAGATTATGTGATTATTCTTCTTTCTAGTCTACAAATGATAATGCATTGTGCTACATAAGCTTGGTTCTACATGTTGATGTATTCTGAAATGTTGCAGGGCAAATTCACAACAACCATTTAAGTCTAAAATGCATTTTGGGCACGGAAGCAAAGGGCACTGTAATGACAGCCAAGCCTGGCCAAGCTTTATTGAATATTATCAAGGTTCTTCATGTCAGATCAGCTCTTTGAGTCTTACAAATTGACTTCACTTATATAAACAAACAAATGTCTTTTGCCCAAATACAGCTGTGGTTTTTGGTAACCCAGTAGTTAGAGGCACTCTGATTTGTCCTCGATCACCCTCTTCAGTGTTTGGACCACTACCATAATATAAGAACACTTTGATTTTGTACAGAGGAGCCATGTGTTTGTTCTGCATTGTCAGTTGCATTCAGTTCAGTTTATAATACTGACTTTCAGGTCACTAAATAGCTACAGACAAATTAAAGTGGACTAGTCATTATTAAACCAACTATCATCCTAATATTTGTTGTGAAACTGCATCCATTACAGGGAAGTAGATTAGCTAATGGCAGCTAAATCCTCATGCCTTTTAATGCACAATTACACAAAATAATTGTTTGATACCACTTGAAATGAATGAAGAGACTGAGGTTCAGTTCTGTGTTGGCACTACTGGCTTTTTAAGCCTTGTTGAATGCATAGCAAACCCACTATGATATTCTCTTGTTACTTTTTCAGTTAACTTGTTTCTTTACACGTGTCCTGTAGGATTAGGACATTTCATCACCAGGTTTAAAAAGAATTTCCATTTTTATACTTTGTTATTGATGTATATAATGTTGAATTACTTATTGAAGATACTTGCAGGTTACTAAAACACTGTTAAAAGGCCTGAAGTACTCTTATTTGTAAGCAGCCAAGACTAATTCCTAAAAATTTGACTAAAATGTAACTTTAATTACATTTTTTATTAATTTAATTAGTTAATTTAATTATGTAGAAATAGGTCAGTGTGTGGCTTACATTTTTTGGGGGACAAATCATAATTGAAGAGAACATGGTATCAGAATTGTACAAGTGTAGAGTCTGATACCAGGTATGCGAAAGCCTGAATGCGGAGGATTTAATTATTTAATAGGAGACAAACATCACATATCGGGCCTGATTATTTTACTAGTAAGCATTTATATTTGGGAAAAAGGAAATTGCAGACATTATTGATCCATGGTAGAAGGTGGTCCCTCAGTGGAAACATGTGGATCAAGCAAGATTAGCGGAGTTACCTAATTTACCTACTGTATCCTATAGACATCTCCAGAGACCTGAACTGAAAGCCATGGGAAAAATTGGTATAGATCAGGGGTCTAAATCTCTAGTCGTCAAGGGTCAGAATCCAGCAGAGTTTTGTGAATTTGAGTGTACTATGGAACATTTACATTATAATACGTTTGAAAATATTAAGGAAGTTCTTCAGCCTCATACATCTCATTTATAAAAGTAGTTCATAACAAAGAGGAATAAAAACATTAATTGAAAGTTTTATTAAAGGGAACCAAATTCTGTGTTCTAGTTCTTCTATGGCTGGGGTGCCATGTCTTGGCCCTGGACATGTAGTCTGCACAGATTATCTTCTAACTTATTCTAACACAGCTAAACCAAGACTTGCAGCTGGATCTGAACTCTCTAGGATGGTACATGTCGAAGACTAGTTGTGGGTACATCTGACGTATGTACAGAATCTTTATTTGTAAGAATATTAGAACTTATAAAATAAAGAGAATGCAATCAGGTCTGGAGATTAGAATTGTCTCTAGTAATCAGGCTGTAGCTAACAAACTCACTGTGCCACAAATGCAATTTTACCAAGAGCTGAATTAATTTAATGAAAAAAAGCATAAAAATAATTCCCATTTTAAGTACATGTATTGAGTTGGATGTCTTACTCTATTCTGTTGATATCTTTTTTTATTTTTCCATGCATAGACATACTTTTGTTCTATTCTGTTGTTGATTTTTTTAAGCAGTTAAATCTGTAAATGTTTCCAGGTTAAATATTTAGGAAAAAAAGTTTCCCCAGTTGCATAATAACTAGAGATTACCTGCATTTACAGGTACATGCTATTGATTTGGGGCACTTTTTTTTTTTTTTTTTGGTAAAGAAGCAAATCAAAGGTAGAACAGTTATTTCTTTGGTGTCTTTAAAGATAAATAGAAAATAATCTTTATTGTGCATCTCAAAAGCATTTTCATGAAAACCTTTTTAAAACTTAACCTTGTAAGGATCATTAAGACAGCATGGTAGAACTTCTCTTTCTTTGTTCATTGAAGAAGAAAAAAATTAGGGTAGAACAGTCAAGCGTTTACGTAGAGGTCCCTACGGACTGCAGACAGTGCCTATCCAGTCACCCAGGGGATCTGAGAGAATTAAAAGAATTTAGAAAAGTTTTTTTTGGTAAAACTTAGAGGACCCTTAAATTGTGTATATACTTTATTTCTTCTGGCGAAATTGCAATAAATGTCTTGGTTTGTGCAATGTGTGCATATATAAAAAGTGTTTCTATTCAAAATTATACTAATCCCTTCCCTTCCAGAAAACATACACACACTCACACAGGAAACCTCATTGAAAAGTTGTTGATGTTTTGTAGTCATTGTAGTCACTGCTGCTATTAATGTCTTTTTTATGGTGGCTGATAGCGTATTCCTGGACGATGCGTGTGGATGTCCAGTTCTGGAGCGATTTGCTGTGCCTTGTATTTTTACATCAAGATACCATCACTACATAACAGGTTTCCCTTAAAGAACAAACTGAAATTTGAATGCTGTACCTATTGAGACTAAACATTCATCCAATACTACAGATGCAATGTCTTTTCTTGGCGGTAGATGCTCACAGAACATGAATTAATATATTTGATTAACCTTTCACAATATCATCCCTTGCTTTTGATTATTTTAAATTACTGCTAGTCAATTCACTTTAGTTTAAACGAGTTTGTGTGTAGTTTTGGACAGCTTTATGAGCTAACAGCATGAAGCATCGTTTTCTTTAATGCATCATTTAGTTGCGGCTTAATAAACTCAGAAGGTGTCTGGGCCTCTCTTATATTGCTTTTTCCATAACAGTCGTATTATGCCTACCTCCGCTGTGTCTATATCTTGTTCAGCATATAGCTAGCTACAATGTGAATAATGTACATGCAAAACTGTTTAACTTTTTTCATTACAACTTTTAGTCTCCAAAGTGTGTGAGTGGTTGTATGTATTGTATGGAAATAATATAACAACCAGAGGAATGTTAAGCCACCAAAATCATAGGAAATGCTGTATGCGTCAAAGAGACTGATTGGATAAAATGAGTAATATTCCTTTTATATTTTCATAACATCTGAATCACAGGGTGGAATTTCACACTTCATCTACAGTAAGCTTAGTAGTCCTCTTGTTATGGCCATATAACATGAATGGATTGAATCTGTGTGTGTGTGTTCATCTTCAATGATCAGCAACAGGTACCAAACACATGATGGTGGTCACGTATAGGATTTGTCTTAACTCATATTCAGCCTTAATTAGATGAAATGGAAAGAGAACAGCATTACAGCAGCAGAACGCTGTTGTACTCCACGTGTGTTTTGGGACATGTCTGTTGTAACACTGGGAAGAGATTGCACTTGATTTGAAAATAGGATTTGGTACTGCGAATGATGTTTCCCCTTATTAAAATCATCTTCAATTATAAATGACGTATTTATAAGTCTTGATGGATCCATTTCCCTCATACATTTGTTTTTGATGAGATTCAGGAAAAAAGTTTAGTGAACATCTCATATTGAATCCCTCATAAAACCCCATGATTTTATGTCGATGCAATCTTTGGAAACACTTGGCCTTGTTTACTTGTGTATTGAGCTAGTCTGGTGATTGAATAGCTAGATACAATGTAAGATATGTATGCTCAGAAACTGTAAAGGTTCATTTGAGGGGTCAAAGAAAAAATGTAATAAAATAATTTACAAAATAGGGGGGGGAAAAAGCCCTGTTTACCATGCCATCAGTTTTATACAATGTATACAGCAGGCAATGAGTCTTGTTATGAAGTATTGTGGCTTAGAATTGGTTTAAATAAAGAGCTATTGCTAAACATAGTGTTGTGGTGGTGTTATTTTTTATTTTTTTTATTTTACCATGCCGTTCTAACAGCACTTGGTTATATTTTTTGGTCTTCCCTTATACACTAATCGGCCACAACATTAATATCACTCTGATCTCAGAACAGTGGCACATGTGAAGGACTGATATATTTTTGACATTAAGAGAACAGTTGATTCTTCTAGATTGGAACATATGCAAGCGTGCAGACGTGAGCGACTTTGATAAAGACCACATACAGTAGTTATAGCCAGACGAGGAGGTCATGGTGAGGCTTGTCTGGTACTCTTGGTCAGCCGTAGTGAGTATCTAAGTAAAAAATTTATATACAGCACTTATGACAGACAGCAGTCACAAAGTGCTTTACAAAATAGGCGATTCTATAAAATCAACAATGGAGAAATAAAACAAACGTATAAAGCACATTGTAAAAACAAAATGAGATGGTATGGGTGGTGCATTATCCAAACACTTCTTTATAAAGATGAGTCTTTAGTTGCTTTTTAAAAGACTCCACCAAGTCAGCAACTCCTATAGACTTGGGTAGTTAGATCCATAGTTTAAGAACAACAACCTCAAATGCTCGAACCCCAATGGTCTTCAGTCTGGAGCGTGGAACAGAGCAGATTCAAGTTACTAGACCTAAGAGAACTTACTTGTATGTGTGGATGAAGTAGATCAGCTATATATGTGGGAGCCTGACCTCTACCAACAGTGTCCTCCAAATTCTCCAGACCTCAGTCCAAGTAAGCATCTGTGAAATGTTCTACAAAAATAATTCAACTCTGTTGTAGCTCTGCCTCAGGTTACAGGACCTAAAGGGTCTCCTGGTACCATTTGATGCTAGACTGTACAGGACACCTTCAGTGGTCTTGTAGAGTCAATGATTCAGTGTGTCAATGCAGTTTTGGTGATGCATTGGGGGACATCAAATTAGGCATGTTATTGAATTGGTTGTCAATGTTATGCCTGATTCATGTACCAAGTTCACACTAATGTTGGTTAAAAAAAAATGTTGGGAAGTGAGTCTAATAGTGTCACAATATAAAAAGAATATTGTGGAAAAAGTTAATTTGTAATAATTTGATTCAAAAAGCTACTGGTCACAGACATTCATTACACAGTGACATTTCAAGCCTTTTTGTTTGACTGTTGATCAGTATGATTTGTAGCTCATGAAAAAAAATTGTGAAGAGGATGGTGCTGCTGGACAAGGTCAGTCTGAGCTCATACATTGCAGAGGTCTTGTTCTGATGATAAAAGTCATATATAACAAATTAAATGAACACAAGAAACTGAAAGAATTTCTGTCTCCAAAAATACAATGTAGAAGAATGTTCCACTACATTGCCATTGAGCACAAATATATAACCCTTTATTTACAAATGTTATAAAATAAATCCAGCTAGGTGCATCAAAGGATATAACGTGTGTGTGTGAATAACTTTGAAGGTGAAATCTATTTTTACATAATCTGTTTACTGTTGTTAACCAATGTTGCTGCTGAAATATAATCTACAAGTGAAACTTCCTCAGCTGAAGATAAATCCACTCTACTCGTTTGACCATAGAATAAACAACCAAAGCAAAGAGAAACTTTCAGGTACTTTCCATGAAGCTTGTAAATTAACCAAAACCAATATATTGAAACCACCATGTTCATATAGATTAGATGTAATATTCTTCTTTAAATAATGTTTTTTTTTTCTCAATTCAGATTATACTACATTGTTGCATCAAAAATGTGAAAGTTCACTTGTCTTCATAATTTAATTAAATTAATTGTCATATTTTATATTCCTTGTACTTAAAGTGATATTTCTGGCCTTGAAGCCATTTCAGTTCATGCGGATCAGTAGGAGAATCTCAGATTATTTGAATATTTAATTTGTTTCAATATGTCACTTTACATGTAATGCATATAAAATATGACACTTTACCTTTTCATTTATAATGTATGCACATTTTTTGGAGATGCACAAGCAGATTCAACACATTGATTACAAGAACAAACCATTCCCCTAATGTTCTCGTAGTGTTGCCCTACTTTTTAATTTGTTTTATTGGCTGCTCCCAGCATGGGGCCAGCATAATTGTGCCCCATAGCTCATTACTGAAGAGTGGCTGGCCCCATACACACTTTCTAAATGAAGACTGCTGAAAGTACCGACCTTACACAGCACATACAGGAAAATTTTTAATGTATTGGGAACTACTGCAATTTTCATAAGTCAAATATACAGCAATGTTAGAAAATAATATTTAAATAAAATAAATGTAAACAAAATTGTCACACACTGCTCCACAGCGACATCTGGTGGGGCCCTGCCCCAATGCAGAGACATCCATTAGTAATGATCTAATAATGTATGTCCTGCTTATTTCAATGTGTTTAATTATTATTTGCATGAATTAATGCATGTCTTGACTAAAAATGTGACCAAACTCTCTTAAAATGCTTATTTTATACTCTTTAGAAATACAGAACAGCTCGAATTTTGGGGCATTTTATGTTAAGGAGAAAAACACAATTGAGTGCGTTAGCTTTACGCAGCATCTGGAGAGATCTCAATTTTATTTTTACACTAAAGTTTTTGCATATTCGCCACTTTCACAATTCCCAGAATGCACCGCGCAACCGGCAAAATCCGGTTCACCATTTTTGTCTTGTTCACCATTTTTGTCTTGTTTATGTGTGTGCCAGCTATGCTAGTAGTGTAGCTTAGTACTGATAGGATGCAACACGATAGCTTGCAACAACGTGTTTACACAAAAACCCACTGCATGAATTGAAAATACAAGTTGACACAACAAAATATATTTAATATCCAAAGAAATATTATCTGCATATAGTTACAAAAGCTAGTAGATATCACTTAAGTATTTACTTACCAAATAAAGAAAATGGTGAACCGGATGTTGCCGGTTGCGCGATGCATTCTGGGAAATGTGAAAGTGGCGAATTGTACAAACTGAGATTAAATAATACAAATCCCCGTTTTTATTGTGGGGTTTAAAATGTAATGCAGGGTTGGCATTCCTGACATTCATTGGAAAACAGAGATCCTGTGATCTACATTACAAACTCAATGCTTGATTTCCGCAAAACATGTTTTGAAGATCACCGAGTCTGCACAAAAGGGTTGCAGGTTGCATTGCTTGAAAGCTCTCGGTAGTTGTAACCCGGACGTATCTGGTCTGTTATGGAGGGATATTGACATGTGTGCGCTGTGAATATGTTGCGTCTCTGCAGACAGACAGCTTTTATACAAGCACAGAAGACACACTGGACCGTGAAAACCAGCTTCAGATTGAAGTAAGAGTGTGATTGTGAAACCCAGGCTGTGTGTTTTGGGACAGGATTTTACAGATGTTTACTGAGAGCATACTGACTGTCACTGTCACAGCTTAGGCTTAAACCACCTCAATGAGGCTTCATTGGGTTTGTTTTCGGCTGGATAACAGCTGAGCTCCTAACGTAACATACCGTGGAAATACACATAATGTGTGGCCACAGTTTATTAATTGGTGGCAACAAGATGGTTAACGCGGGATGTCACCTTATTTTTGAGTGGAATTGTTTAATTTTCTTTGCTTTTGCTGTTTGTAACTCTATATTTCTTAAGTCCATTTCCGCCACTTAAAATAAAAATCCAGCGCCGAGTATTTTTTTCTTTTTGATAACTATGTCATTATATTGAGATGAAATCTCTTTTAGATATCATTATTATAAATTGTATTGAGTTATTAACACACAATTTTCAAATATTTAACTCATTATTTTCTGAAACATTTTTTTATTCATTGATATATTATCTCATTATTTTAGAAATGTAATATACACATGCTGAATTATTTTTTATTTTGTGCTAAAATGTATTAAACCTACAGAGCTGTAATTATGCCCTACTATAATTGTCATGCATAATTATAAAATAAAATAAAATAATTTTGTCTTCTTTTCTTAGTTGTAGCAGTTACTCGACATCTCAGGCTAGACTGGGTGTTCTACAAAGAGTAAACGATAAGTATGAGCGCTTCTTGGAGCAGCGTTTTCCTCGCTTTTATATTTTATACCACACTCTCATGAAAGGTAAGCAAAACTTGATCCTCCATTTTTCTTAGAAAACTATATTACAATGTTTAACAGCTGTAGACCAGGTACACATTTATTCTGTTGCTGCACTATCATAGATGTAAAACAGTGGCTAAAATGTGTAGATTATTTGTCAAATTTGTCCATAATGTTCCAAACTTGTATATTTAGGATTCCAGCTCCTCTTTCAAGATGTAAAAGAAGTTAGAAGAATAAAGAGGATCATGCGTAACAATAACATCCACTTCAGAGAGCTCCCATATAGAGATATGGAGAGACTCACTTTGGTAAGACTTTTACTTACAAACTTTTTCATTTCTCTAATAACTCTTTCTAAAGTACTTATTGCTGACAATGTAAAGCTAAATACCAGACTGTGAGTTAAGTGTAGTGTACTCGTGCAGGGACAGTTTGCAGTGGGATTAGAAACCAATGCATTAGCAGCTTTCTGAACTGCTTCATTATTCTATTTTGTTTTGGTGGCCAGCATAACATTTTGGTTGCATGAGCCCATATAGAGTCCTGTATAAAAGTAGCTCAAATGACATTGCAAAATGTACTTCTTGTAGTATGAATATACCATGAACATAATCTGGCTGTCGATGGTGAACAGTATGACCAGGATTTGAGCTCATGATCCTCTGGTCATATTGTCAGCATCTTAGTCCGCTGTGCCACTCGGGGCAACTTTTTCATTACTAATATATAAGATCAGCTGATTAACAGTGGACATGAATGTAAATAAAACAATGATCTTTACTGCTAATGGTGATGCTTACAATTCTACGTAGATTGCACAGTGATATCAAATGAAAACAAATGCCTGTAAGCATCTGTTGAAAATTACAGGATATTCCTAAAAATTACATTTATTAGGTTCCTCTAATAAAAATAATTTAATTTTTCTATCCTGTAGTTTCGAAGGGATATGATTAGAGCCATTCCCCTGGCTGTGATATCTCTTCCTCCATTTGCCATCGGATTTGTCTTCATCTTAATGTGAGTGACTTTATACTATCAAAAGTACAACTTTCAAAAGGAACTTTTAATTGTTATATTCACTGTAAAGGGATGTTTTATTTCTTGTGGGAAGATTAACATAGCAGGCAGTTTAACGATCCTGGTCACTGTTTCTGCTGATAAGTGGATGCTATTAATGTGACAATGTATTGTGAAACTGGACACTTTTCTATTTTGTCCAGGTGTCTCTTTCCACGGCAGCTACTATTTCGCCACTTCTGGACTCCGCAACAGCAGAAGAAATTTCAGATGATTGCACATCTGAAGCGCTGTAAACACCACACAGAGATTTTGAAAAACGTTGTCTGGACAGTCCCGCATATCGAACAGTGGACTCAACGTACTTTGCTCTTGAACTTGTGTTCCAAGGTGCCTGTTCTATATATTTGTGCTGATGTAACAGGAATGTTTTAAGAAGCATCTGCAATTTATTGAATGTTTCATGACAAATGGACCAGTAGAAATAATTCAAAATTAGATCTCTTTTTTGATGTGCATTAAAGTTCAGAATGTATTTTGCTTCTTACATTTTTGAAGATTCAAAGATTTCTTTTGAAAGCAATGATGCATGTACCTAAGTTGAATGAAATATTTCATTTGTTTGTCTATTGACAGTCTGTACTTATTACAAATTCCACATTTTAAACATCACTGGTCCAAATAAAATGTTTTTTTGATGTACATTAACATTCAATGTTTTTCTTTCTGTGATAAAGTTACCATTTCCAACACTGACAAAAGTGTCAAAAAAGTTAATGTCCAATAAGTTTAGTAAAACTAAATCATTTGTACTGCAGGTGCAGAGTGGAGCCCACCCATGCATTTCTGAACTTAGTGCCGTGCGTGAGGTCTTCTCTGATCCTCCACTGGGGATGCAGTCTTTGGAACCAAGTCATTTGGTTAGTGTTTGGCTTCTGCATGTATACACTCACGTGTTTTTCCTATTCAGTCTTCATTCTTTTTTGTCTTCCCCGTTTAACATCCACCTCTTTGTTTTTCTGTTACCTTTCATCTAGAGATCTTTGGGCTCTCAGCTCCCTATAATTGTGTGGTTGCCTAGTTTCCTGTTGCGGAGGCGGCTTACCACAAAAGCCCTCAACATGCTATATCTGGACCATGCTTTGGAATCTTTAGGCCTGGATCAACTTGGAGATGATGAAATAAGACGGGTCAGCTTCTTTTTGAATAGAGTGTGTCTGCAGTTGTCTGCTTTGTATTGCTTTTGTTTTTATTAAATGCTGTTTCCTTCTATCCACAAATTAGTTGAAACATTGAGAAACATTCAAAAGGATCTTCAGTCTGACAGTGTTTTACTTCTTCACAACTAGGCTTGTGACCTTCGAGGGCTGAATCCCAGCCAGCTTACTTCCAGTCAGTGTAGAGAGTGGCTTCAGCAGTGGCTCCAGTTTTCAGCCCAGGTCAATGGTAAGCCACAAGCAAACTAACTGAACTGAACATGTATTCTGACTAGGACCCATTCCAAACAAATTTGTCAGATAATATAGGAAAATATCAAACAAATCATCTATATCACATATAATGTTTCATTACTATTGCACTGTTAACCATCAGAGGCAGACTTGTCATTGGTTTTGAATTCATCCCAGTAGCTGTCTTAATTATAGCAGGACGCCCATTATAATTAAACATCATCATAATTAAAATAGCTTTTTGTAAAATAGGCTTCTTTGACCATATTTTTCACAGGACTTAACTTTGGGTAAATAACCAAAAGTAGTGACAAAATCTGACCAATTGGCCAAACATGCATAAGTTACATACTGAGAGTTGGGTCAGATGCATATTACATGGCTTTACTGGTGTCAAGTAAACCTTAGGTGATGTCCACTGAATTATTTGAGGATGTGGATGTGAAGTGTTATGTAGGAAGCTATATATAATGATGTACAAACCGGATTCCAAAAAAGTTGGGTCACTAAACAAATTGTGAATAAAAACTGAATGCAATGATGTGGAGATGGCAAATGTCAATATTTTATT
>BRDA01012838.1:0-48038 GCA_036984385.1 Crenuchus spilurus | reverse complement strand
TGAATAAAATATTAGATGTTGGCACCTCCACATCATTGCATTCAGTTTTTATTCACAATTTTAGTGTCCCAACTTTTTTGGAATCCAGTTTGTATAAGAGAAGCTGAGTAAAGCTGTTTATTGCTCAACAGTCTTGGGTGTATCGATTGTATCTGTAATTTGGAATTCAAGGACACACCATATGCCCGCAGGGCTGATCTGAGTTGTAGATAAAGATGGAAATGTGTGGTAAAATGCATCCTGTCTTAACCTTTAATATTTCAGTAACAACCTTTTGGTGAAGATAAATAAAATGGAAATAAGTAACAGGACCTGCTTAGAATGCTATAATCCCCAATCCCACATTACAATATGTATACTGTTTAAAACTTTGAATTTCTTGTTTATTTGTGAGATATGTTTAATATTTACCGGTACATTATACTGACAATCTGTTGAAATCTGTTTCATTTTGTCCTACAAATAAATGAGAATTTTGTGTCTCCTTAAAATTGGTGGCAATATTTTCTTTGAATTCTGACTAGTTCTGACAGTTTTGTTTTTTATTCCACAGAATCAGAAACCTCACTGTTGCTGCACAGCATGGCAATCCTTACCCTCAACTACCCCCAAGTCCCAAAGTGAATGAATAATGGAGATGCATGGTTAAATGTCACCTTACAGTTTACAGAAGAGGTTTTATACTGAGTAACCTCTTCACTATACACAGTTTACTTCAGATGTCATCTGAAATATAAATAACTTAACTTTTCTCATCTTTTCTCATAGCATCTGAACTCTGGACAAAATGCTAAACTTGTCAGGCCAATAATGACTGTTAAAATTATTTAAAACATTTTTTGTTTCCATATTGACTTTGACATGACTGTGAAATGTCTTGGGGAAACTTGTAAAGCACAGTAAGCTAATTTTCTTTGGAATAAGCAACTCAGAAACAGAAATGTGATTTATTAATTTCCACAGATATTTACTATGTCTGTATAACTAAATGTTTAAGATGAAAACAGACATATTCAGAGTAGTCTAATATGAAATTCTGGTAACACTTTATAACTTTCATTAAGAGCTCATTAATTAATGATTAATAACTGAACAAAAATGAGCAAAAATAAATACAGTTATTAGTAACATGAACTGTCATTTATAAACATTTGTTCATGTTCAAATTCTCATGAACTAATGATTTGTTCAGTTATTAATCATTAGTTAATGGCTTATTAATGAAAGTTATTATAAAGTGTTACTGAAATTACTGAAACTTGCCAAGTCAGAATTGTTCACAATGGGGGTGATAGGAACCAGACGTGAAAATCTTAATGCCTGTAACCCTACTTCACAAAGTCTTGATATTGTTACTGATACATACATAGCTTTGTGATATTGATTTGATCTTAAACATATTTTTAAATCATATACAGGTCATGCTATAAAGATGATACACAAAGACAACCTTCTGTCCAGACATAACACTCTTTTACCAAGAACATTATTACATGTAGTCAAGAGTTACGTGTAGGTGACTATATTTACACTGGTAATTACTTTTATTATAAAATAATACAAATAATTTCACATCAGACTGCTCCGAATCTCAACAATTGTATTATGTAGAAAATTGGTGAAATTCTCCTTTCAAACCTCACTGTCATGACCTGAAGCTTTTGTTTGTATAACCTGTTGGATGCAGAGTGTTGTTTTGTGGAAGTGGTTTGTGGAACTGAACTTAAAAGGGAACATCAGCTGGACAGCCTTGTTTACTAAGAAGTACTTTATCATATTATGTGTAGTTAATCAGTCACATGCCTTACACATGCTGTCAAGTGTATTCTATTGTTTTATTTTACACTTTTATACACTGCCTTTTGAAACATGCCTACTGCCTGCACAGATGATTTTTTACTGTACAGTCCAAAATATATTACAGCTGATGCCATATTCTTGTTAAGCTAAACTCAGGTTGTTTGAGTTTAAGGTCTTTGGGTGTTTATTTTTATGTTTGTTTTTTATGTGACCACTGGACTGCATGGAAAATATTAAATTATATGGGTTATGAAACTAGTTGGGTTATGTTGTTTATTGTGATAAATGGCTGGATTCTCCTCTGATACAACCCTGTTCACATCTTCAGAGGTCACTGTTTAAAAATGGCAAAATTATAACAGAACTCTAACTCTAAGGTGTACATTTGATGTATAGTCACATGCAAAAGTTAGAACATGCCATTTGTCTAATGACACATTTTATTGTTTTTCTTAGTGAAAGTAAGTTTATTCAACAGTGAAACTGATTCAAATCGTGTGTGTGTGTGTGTGTGTGTGTGTGTGTGCAAACAGTTGTATTATTAGGATTAAAATAATAATTTAACATCAAATTAACAGTAACTGTATTAAAATATGCAGAAGTGTATAGAGGATGTGTTAACCTGCATAAGAAAAAGTTTCAGTTGCTACTATTCTAAGCATTTATATTTCAGTTTCAGTTTGATGGCTTGTGCAAAGAAACCTCAAGACTATTTTAATTCTCATTAAAACACATTTCGGATCAGCAGTTGGAAAGACAACCCAAGCCACTACCAGTTGGTTTATAAAACAATAAATTCTACAAAAATTCCCAAATGTTATCCTAATCAAATGTTTCTCAATCCCTGTCTTGGAGTGCACCTAAGCTGCTCATTTCTTGGTTGTGACACTTGATGACTGATGTAGGCCATTTATGTTACATGTTTGTATGACCCTGAACACCCCAAAGCAAGAGCCAATACAAATAGTATAGAAAAGTAAAAAAAATATTTTTGGTCTAATGTTGTGATTGTTACATTGCCTTGATTCTGGTGCTATTCTCTAATTATTTAATCATTTGTACTGATACATGTAACAAATATACATTTGCATTTCAATTTCATTGGAAAAGTCAAATCAACCACTATATTCAAATATGTTATTACTAATTTATACACGTATATACACCAATGATCTCCAACCATTCTTCAATGGCCAGGACCACCACAGGCATTTGGTTGGTGGATAATTCTCAGCACTGCAGTGACATTGACGTGGTGGTGGTGTATTAGTGTGTGTTGCACTAGTACAAATGAATCAAAGGTCCACTCTCAGCAGTGTTAATCAGAAAGGTTATTGCTGGTAGCAACAACGAACAACAAACAGAAGTCTTCTGCTGACTTAATAACATATCTGTCCATAATCACACTGCTACTTTAGTAGTTTAATATATAATTATACAAAAACATCTACCTCACAGACTGCAAACTTCACTCAGCTGCTTATGTAAATATTGTAGATTGTAATGTGTTTTGCTGCTTAAGAAGTTGCCCACAAAGTTTAATTATACTCACATAAAATGACAGTAAAGATTGTCTTATTCTTATTCTGGGGACTCTCCATCATTGATCCTGTCAGCCCGTCCCCTCCTGTACCACGTGACTCAGCAGCAGCCTCTGCGCCGTCTGCACTGAGGACACTAGTTCCTGTTTTCACTTTCTGGATTTAAACATAGGCAACGATTAGTAAAACTGACTCTCGCGACGATTGAGAGTATAAAACAGTGTGGACAAGTCTTCGTCAGACTGGTGAGGACATGTCAGTCAAATCCAGAGACACAGCGAGAGTTTGAGTTGAGTCTGAATGTAAGTTTGTTTTTTCCTTATAGTTTCCCTGTTGAGTTAACGTACATTAATGTTTACGTGCTCTGAAGTAAGTTTGAAAACGAGTCTAATATCTACTACTGTTGAAAGTTTGTTTCTTTCCCTTCGAAGATGAAATTAGCCTATATAAATCAAGACAATTTATTATTTATTAGTTTAGACAATTAAAGTTAAATTGAAATGAGACAATCCTTTCTAAAGGCACTGCGCATGCGCCGACCTACACTTTTTAATTATTTCTCGTGTTTTTAAAATTATTTCTCGTGTTTTTTATATAATAAATCTGTTTTTTGTGCATTAAACAACCTGGACACACTGTCATTGCACAGAAGTGTAAATGGAAATGAATACTAATAAATATAATAATTAGTTTTAAAAAAGCAGTTTGTAATGACCCCTCATTGACATAACGTTATCATGATACAGTGATTTATGCTATCCAAATATAATACATACACTTCTACTGGGAACGTGCTCTAATATGGTGATTCTTTTGTATTTTTACAGTTAAATACACACTAGGGTAGCACGGTTCGACAAGGTAGCATAACTCGACAGAACAGTGGACACACACACGCATATATATATATATATATATATATAGGGAAAATGAGACTACTGCAAATATTTTTTTTTTCAGATACCAGTTCCAGATACCAATATTGTTGTTTTGGGCATTTGCAGAAAAATATCAGCTGGTCAAAAGAACAAAAATGCAGTATTTTCAAATAGATAAAATACAATTTTTAGACATTTTTTCAAACAAAGGTTTTTTTCTTACAGCGTTCAGAAATCAGTATTTTGTGGTAATAATTTGTGTTCTTCTTACACATTGTTGTTTGGTGCTTTTACGCTCCTTTTGATGGCATAACATTCCAGAGGTTTGTTTCCAGTTATATACATACATACATACATGTTGATTCAGATACTTTTTTTCAGGAAATTGATGTTGACAAATCTATTCGTGTACATAGATGGATAAATTGCACTGTGATGTGAAATAAGATTAACTTCCCCTTTAACGTTACTGAAATGGCTGTTCCCTGTTCTTTTTAGTTTACGGTTTCCTTCTGCTGACTGATCAGCTGAATGACTCAGTGCAAGAACAGCAGTACTAAACTATAAACCTGTAACAACTGCTGAGGAACAGTCTGCAGAACACTGAGTGGTACAACAGTGAACTACAGGATGGAGGAAGCGTACACCGCCTTGTATCAAGAGTTCCTCCGACTTCAGGCACTCTGCTTAAAACAAGCTGCGATGCTACAACATCTTACAGAGGCACTGAGAAGACAGCAAGGTGTGTTCAATCCATTAGTACACATGATGTGATCAATGGTGTTGTGTTAGTAGCCCTCTTCTGGTCAGCATTGTTTCAATGAACTTTTTTCACCCTTAGGTGTAGCTCCTGTATTAAATGGAGAATCTGTACCAATTGAATGCACAGATGATGATGAGACCATCCCTAAAGCTCGTGTATACGAAGCTGCACGCATGCAGACCTTAGCTCCACATACTGTAGGTCTGTTGATAATAATGTGTATATACAACTTTTCTTTGATTTTAGTCTAATTTTTGTCATTTTTACAGTAATTTACTGATCTACCAGTACACACTTATAAATGTACAGTGTGCTGTTAAAAATGTACAAGATAAAACAGCACATCTGTAATCTAAATATACAGGTTATTGTCATGTTTTCTTCTTTTACAGAACTTAATTACAATGGTTGTAGTAGTAATGTTTTGACTAATTTGTTTGTATATATATTAAGCAGATTTTTTTTTAAATCAGTGACATTCTCCTTGATTTCTGTTCACTCATTTCATTGGCTTTCAGGGGATGCTGATTTTTTTTCCATTGCTGGAGGAATGGACAGACTACAGATCAACAATAAGCATGGAGAGGTGAAACAGAATAACCATGATCTAGCTGCATCTGCGGCTTTTCCAAGAGAGCACGAGACACAGAACCCAGGTATATTAGAGGAATTACGGCAGGCAGAACAGCAGTGGCATAGCAGCCAACAGGCTAGACAGACACGGGTAAGTAAGGAACCATTTTTTGTTGTATTTGTGCCATTTCACATCTCTTTACATTTGCTGGTGAATAACTGGGTAACTGTTAAAAATAGACTTCCTGCATTTTCAGATAAGAAGCAAGCAGATCTCAGAATACAGATTATTTATATTCTTAGGAAAATGAAACTTGTTTGCACAGATGTACAGTTGTGGCCAAACGTTTTGACAATGGCACAAATTTTGGTTTTCACAAAGTTTACTGCCTTAGTTTTTTCAGTACCTGTTATCAGATGTTTATATGGTATAATGAAGTACAATTATAAGCATTTCGTACATTTTTAAAAACTTTTTATTGAGAAATACATCCAGTTTAAACAAATACGCAATACAGTTGCAAGAAAAAGTATGTGATTACTTGGATTTCTGCATGAATTGTTCATTAAATGTGTTCTGATCTTCATCTAAGTCACAACAATATAGAAACACAGTCTCCTTAAACTCAAAATGCACAAAAATTATATGTTTTCATGTTTTTATTGAACATAATGTAAATATTCACAGTGCAGGGTGGAAAAAGTATGTGCTATCTTTTATATCTTTTTATAAAAATGTGTCACAGACCTCTTTCTAATTCATGTGTGCATTTACAGTACTGCTGAATAACATTCATTGTAAATAAACAATCAAACATGATTTCATCAAGTATTCATACTAAACATAAACATACTTAAACATATGGTCTTTGCTGCAGCGGCCATGGTCCTCCTCGTTCATGAAAAGTGAGATGTTGAGCCAGACTGGGGGGCTGATGATGTCAGGAATTACTCTACAGTCCCAGGTGTGTGAATTCTGCCATGCTGTGTTTCCTGGACACACTACCACCAGGGGAGAGTTCATTCGCCATCTCACAACCCATACTACCTGAATGAAACAAATGTCTGAGTTTCATAGACTACTGTTGTCTGCCAATGGTGCACACTTCCATATGCAGCAATCTGGACACCTGTGGTCACATTACAGCTCTGGATCAAAAATAAGGGACAACTCTAAATGATCAGTTTCTCAAGTTTTACAATTTATAAGTCTATGTTTAAGTAAAAATGACATTATTTGTTTTATTTGATTAAGTACTGACAATATTTACACTGGGCAGCAAGGTGGCTTAGTGGTTAACACGTTCGCCTCTCAGCGCTGGGGTCTTGGGTTCGAGCCCCAATCTGAGCTGAGTTTCCATGTTCTCCCCGTGTGTGCGTGGGTTTCCTCCGGGGTCTCCGGTTTCCTCCCACAGTCCCAAAACATGGGGACCAGGTGAATTGGGTACTCTAAAAAATTGTCTGTAGGACTGTGTTTGTGTGTGTGTGTGTCACCCAGCGATGGACTGGCGCCCTGTCCTGGGCTTAGTTGTATAGTGTACTGCCCTGCCCTGCGCCCAGTGAGGGGGTAGAGGACTAACCGCGACCCTGATAAGGATTAAGCGGGTGTGAGAATGAATGAATATTTACACTAAAAATTGTCAGTTGTATATTTTAAAAACTAAATTCTAAAGTTTGGACTTTGGAGTAATTCAGGAATCGATATTTTGAGGAATAAGCCTAATTTGTTCATGCTCTCCACCAGTCTTTCACAGTACTGGTTGAGGATTTAGATACCTCCTGGAGCAAAAATTTAAGCAGCTCAGATTTTATATGGTGACTTGCAGCTATCCTTCTTACTCACAATCATATTCCAAAGGTTTTCAGTGGGGTTCAGCTCTGGAGACTGGACATTTGGAGAAGTTTAGATATTTGGAGTGGTCAATATTTCCAGAGCTGCATATAACGTCTGTTCAAATTTGTTGATTTGCTGAATTTATCCCAATGAATATGTAAGACATCAAATACAGTATTTAACATGCCATAACTTTTTCACAAGCTATATGTTATGTTTTATATTTTTCCAATATGTTAAATTCATCCAATAAGCAGTAGCTCTTCATCAGTTTGAGCAGAAGTTAGACAATGTGTTTAAGGACCCGTATCTTACCTTTTTTTTCTCTGAGGCCCACTTATGATGCTTGTGTGGGTGAATATACAGAGAAGTTCATAATTCATGTTCTTGTTTACAATGACTATTTTCTGACCTCTCTTTATACCAAAGGTTGTGTTACTGTGATGTAAATGATTTCTGGTCTTACTGGCTCTGCTATTGTGCTTTATTGAAGAAGCAGTCCAGGATGAAACACTTGAGTTTGAACTCCAAAAGGCTAAATAAACATACTGTTTTCTACAGCTTATTTTCTGTTTCTGGACTGTGAAGTGAAGAGTTTTGGAACTTTAACAGTGTGTACTAAACCCTTCTATAACAAAAAAGGAACATTTGGTTTTCTATCTCACATCATATCAAAATAACATGTAAAATTTACAGTTTGTTACAATTTGTTTACAGTTTCCTTAGTTCAGCTCAATATAATTAAGAAATTATAGTTAACAGGAATGGTGGAGGTAAAGGTTTTATGGAAGGCCAAGAAAACATTCCGCAAGAGCTGCTTCCTGTCTTTTGGTTTTATGTTGTGTTTAGGATTCTTGTATAACAGGTTTAATCACACTTCATGTCACCTTTACATTGTTGCTATAAAGTCTTACTGTAATTGAGAGAACTAGGTACACTAAAAGTATTTGTTCACCATTTAACTTTAGGTCAGCTTTAGTGAAGTTTCAATTCTCTGTATATATATATATATATCTGTATATGCCATATTTGAATAAAGACTAGACTATGTACATGCAATGTGACTCAATTTGGGGATTAGGTACATGTAATGTGACTCGTTTTAGGGATTATGTACATGTAATGTGACTCGTTTTGGGGATTATATACATGCAATGTGGCTAATTTTGGGGATTATGTACATGTAATGTGACTTGTTTTGGAGATTACATACATGCAGTGTGACAGAGTTTAGGATTCTTGTATAACAGGTTCTATCACACTTCATGTCACCTTTACATTGTTGCTATAAAGTCTTACTGTAATTGAGAGAACTAGGTACAGTAAAAGTATTTGTTCACCATTTAACTTCAGGTCAGCTTTAGTGAAGTTTAAATTACTTCCTAAAATAATGTTTCTGAGACAAAAAAAAGAAGAAAGCCTGTTGATGAATTCCAAAAAGAGAAGTGGAAACACTGTCAAAGTCTAGGGTTATTTTTTACAGTACTGTCAGCTTGGGTTCGTTGATGAGTTCATTTTGTATGCAAACCTGCAGAATTGTAAAAGAAACCTCTCAAACAATAATAAACCAAGATTTAAAATAAATTCCAATTGATTTCACATTGTGTTGTCAAACATAGTGAGTTTAATATATGCAGTATAGTCCAGTACCTTTTGGGGCCATTGTATATTTGTAAACTAGCCCATAGTATGATTTTTTAGCGATAAATGTAATTTAAACATCTTTAATTGTGAATGGACTTTCAAATCAACTGGTAAACAAGCAGAGTAGTAAAAGAGCCCTGACACGATGAGACCATTACAAAGCATTATGTTACTTAAAAAGCTGAACAGTTATCCACTAGGTGGCATGAACATGCTGCTACGGATAATTTTCTCTAGCGCTTATTGGAATGAAGGCATGGTAAAAATGCCTGGCAGTTGTTTCATAAGTTGTTTATTTGTTTAATGTATTTTTTGGGGAACACATGATTATTGAGCCCAATCTCAAATAAAGCTGAATTTGTGTACAGTATCTGTATATGCCATATTTGAATAAAGACTAGACTATGTACATGCAATGTGACTCAATTTGGGGATTAGGTACATGTAAAGTGACTTTTTGGGGGGATTAGGTACCTGTAATGCTACTTGTTTTGGGAAGTATGTCCATGTAATGTGACATTTTTGGGGGACTATGTACATGTAGTGTGACTCGTTTTGGGGATTATGTCCATGTAATGTCACTTGATTGGGTGATTATGTACATGCAATGTGACTTGTTTTGGGGATTATGTACATGTGACTCGTTTTGGGGATCATGTACATGTAATGTGACTCGTTTTGGAGATTACGTACATGCATTGCGACTCGTTTTGGGGATTATGTGCATGTACTGTGACTCATTTTGATAACTGCATACATGTAATAAGGAATAAAGACTGTTGAATGTGCCCTGGCTCCATGAAAAAGAATTTATTTAAATTAGTTGAATTAACTGATGATCAGATCTCCAAAGCGGAAGCAAAACAAGCTAATCAAGTCTAAATTTGATGTCATAAACGGCACAGTGCTCGACCTCAGATATAATAAGGTCTTGAACTTCTTGTGTTTTCCATCCAGTAACATCCTGCTGCTGACATAATGACAGGATTCATTAGCATGTTTCACTGATATGCGTGTATTACTCTCCAGACCATTAGCAACTGTCTGTTCGGCCATTGAGATTCAAAAGAACAGAAATGAAGGCATAATTACACATGAAAAGACAACATTAGCATCCTCTTGGCCGTGCAATTCCGTCCTGCTCGTGATGCTCGTCCACTCTCGGCCGCTCGCGCTATATTTAGCTCTGCGTCTCCCGGCCGATGACGTCGAGGCGAATCAGGTGTGAATCGCCGACGTCATTAGCACAAGACAACCAATGAGACGTCAGGGAAACACCTGGTGGCGATCGTGGGCGGCCAATAAGCATGAGCTGAGGCCCGAAATGTAGCCATTATATTGTTTATATGTCCATAATAGGAAGTAATTCAAAATCTAAATCTGTAAAATCTCAGTCCCTTTCAATGAAAAACGATTTATACACTGATATTCTTTTAAATCCTCAGTTTAAAACAAATCATTTAACAAAAGTGCTTCTTCTGTTTACTCAGGTTTTTTTTTTTTTTTGCTAAAGCATATGTATTTATTTATTTATTTTTGTACAAAATCAAAGAGAAGTTAAAATAACGGGTTACCCCCATAAAAGAACTTGGATGATATATCACAAGGGCATGGAAATTCCCCTGAATCACAACTCATATGATTTTGTTTCAAATATAAACAGTACCAGTCAAAAGTTCATTGATATTCAGTGGTTTTTCATTATTTAAAAATTGTCTGCATTGTAGATTAATACTAAAGTCATCCAAACTATGAATAAATACATATGTAATTATTTAGTAAACAAAAAAGTGTTAAACCAGAATTTTTTATGTTTTACGTTTTTTAAAAGTAGGCACCTCTTGCTTAGATGACAGCTTTCTTGGCATTTTCTCAGTCAGCTTTATGAGGTAGTCACCTGGAATGGCTTTCAGTTAACAGCTGCGCTTTGTCAAGAGTTCATGACTTGCATTTCTTGCCTCTTAATGTGTTTGAGACATCAGTTGTGTGTCTACTTTGAAGAATCTAAAATATTTTGGTTTGTTTAACACTTTTAAGTTTACTACATGATTCCTTATGTGTTCCTTCATAGACTGGATGAATTTAGTATTAATTTACAATGTAAGAAAAAAATTTAAATGAATGAATGAGATGTGTCCAAACATTTGAGTGGTACTGTAAATACTATAATAAACTAAAAAGGTTACTGAGGTGAGAGTGTGTTTTGGTAAGTGCAATGCATAACTGAATCTGTGACAACACAACTTAGCATGTCTATTTGGCACTAATCTTGAGGAATGATTCATTATGTAAAGAATACACCAAATGCAAAAAAAAAACAATAAAATACCATTTATTGAGAATATTAAAAAATAAATTATCTGATGCCAGAATGCCAACAATGGATTCTACTATGGTGTGATGTAGGGGCATACAATCTACTGGATAAAACTCATTATAACCAGTTAAAAACAGTACAATTTGTCATGGAAATTGGGTTTTTTCCTTTAAGATTGAAATGCAACACAAAAGAAAGGCCCCTACAGTTAAAGTATTATGTTGTAGCTGAGAATATTAGTGTTTAAAACATTTCAACATCCACAATGAAACAGGGTCAAATGGTACTTTGAATTCAGGCAAAAGCGGGCTACTTTTCCCACATTACAATCTAATTCTACACTTTTTCTATGAATGGTTCAAGATTAGCACCAGGTACATGTTTTACTGCTATACGCTGTTAAGATTATAGTTATGTGTCAGTCAGGATATTAAAACATTTACTGTTTGCTGTTACTGCTGTGATAGAAAGAAAAGGATGTTGTGTATTTACAAGGAATGTTCTCTTGCCCTGGTCCTCCAATCATTAAAATTCACATCTTACAGTCTTTAGCCTGAATCACATCACAAGAGCATGTCCGTTTGATGTTTCACTCAGATGAAGTGCGTACAGATGTGTGTAGTTTTGGCTGTGACGGGATCTTGGTTGCAACACGTCTCGAGAAAGCTGATGTGAAAACCTCTGGAGGGTTCCAGTCGTATGAGACCTGAGTTGAGCAGCAAGGCAAATTTTATGTTGTGGTGGGTTAAGGGTCGTCTTTGGTGCTTACAGGACTGCTGCTCCTGTGAGAAATACTTAAACCTCGTCTTTCCAGCCCCCTGCCTTCTATCTCTGCAAGGAAATGAAGAAATTACTATTAGGCCTTTATTATAAATGTTAAAGAAGTACTCTATACATTGCATAAACAATAAAGTAGTCTTTAAAGCAATAGCTTGACCAAGCATGCTGATGTGGCTAGCAATGACCAGAAGCTAATAGCCATGATGTCAGCATGGTGCCATTGTCATGATGCTAAGTGGTGGTTATTTGCTTTCATACATTGTTACAGACATGACTATACAACTGAAAAGAATAATTCTACATTCAAAACTGGAGTGTCAGTGCTGTCATAACAATGGGTGTTTTTCCAACAGCAGACCTTGTATTTATTCATTTGAACCAAGTTTTAAAAAAGGATATTATTTCTAATATTACAATTGTGTCTCGGCAGGTCGACAGCAAACATTTCACTAATCGGCACCCAGTTAGGACAAACAGTATGCTAATATCAGACTCATCATCATGCCCATCATCATAACAGTGTGAAATACTGATTCATCACGATAAAGTGATGAAAATGTAGGGGGCAAATTCAGAAGCTTTTCTGGAACTAATACTAAACATATTTTTAATTTAATTGCATGTACACATGAAGTTGGCAAGTCACATAAGTTGGTGAGTGTGATGTTAAGATGAAGATGCTGCGTACAAGATGGTGACTTGAACCCTTAAAGGTTCAATAAGGAACCATTTTTGCATTCTCATAAGGAACTGCAACATGACTAATCTCATTTAAATAATCAGAAACGAAAGAAATCAGCACAACTGATTAAGGAAAGTACAGTAATCCTACTACACACAGTGACGGGCTTCACATTAAATATACATATTTGGTTTAGTATTATATTTGCCAAAATTAGGCTGTGAAAAAGGGAAATTTTTTGGGTTAAGTGTCACCGGTGGCCAACAGCAGTATGGGAGCACATGCATTGAATGCACATGCACTTTACTTTCACTTTCAAAAAACATTTGTTGCTGGCTTTTGATTTCTAATTACACCTGGTGGGAACAGCACAGTCCACATTATAGCTGGGCGATATGGCCAAAAATTTTATCATGATAAATATTTCTATATTAATCAATCAATCTCGATAATTATCACACTATTAAATTTTCTAACACTGTCATAGTTTTAAACAACATCTTTATAAAAACATCAGACTAAATACATGAAATGTTACTATTTAAAATATTAAAATGTTTGTAGGAGCCAATTTCCCTTTAACGCTTTAAACATTGCCAGTTATCTTATTTTAGTTATTGTGTATTATTTTAAGTTTACACAGTAGATTTAAATGGGACACTGTTACTTTAAGCTCTGCATGTGTGAGTCCGGATAATACTGCTTGATATTGGTGTTTAGGTACCTTTTTTGTTTTGTTATGGAAAGAGGGAGGAGCTTTCTGACCATGCTGTGGAAAAAGATTCATAAGAACAAACTTAGATATATAATGTACGTCTGTTATTTTGTTTTTCATTGTTTTCTGAGAGAATAAAAGGTTAAAAACTAACACGTGGATTCGTGGGTTCTCATCTATAACATGCATCGGTTATACGGCTCATTTATTTTATCAAGAAAATCTCCCCTTACAATGATTATTACCAGAACATAATATTGTAGCGTCTGGCTGGACGCGTTGAAAGGATGGACGAGAAAGACGTTTACAGTCGTCGCTTTATTGTTGAAACTTACAGTGATTGTTATCGGCCGCAGCCACTCCAAAATAACAACAGGCTAGAGAGCCAAGCCAAGCCAATGTACTTTAAATTATTTCATAATTTTTAGTGATTTTCAACTTGTTCTTAATTATTTATTCTACACGTTTTACTGTGTGTCCTCTATTGTTTTCCTCATCTCATGTTTTTATGATCAAATTTGCTGCCCATTTGTTTATTTCTTTCCAACTGTAAAGCACTTTGTGGTTGTCCATGGGTATGTAATGTACTAAAGAAGTGAGAAACACTTAAAAATAGGGACACACTTATGACAATTAGTCGGTACAATATTGGACAAAAGTATTGGGACACCTCCTTATTTAATGATTCTTCCAAAATCAACAGTATAAGAGTTCATCCTGCTTATTGGAGTAACTGTCCCTACTATTCAGTTAAGTCTTTCTAGTGGATTTTGGAACATTCTTGCGGGGATTTGAGCATTATTGAGCTTAGGATATTGGATGCTCACCACCCTACCTCATCCCCAACTCATCCCAACAGCACTCGATGGAGCACCATCATTACAGGCAACACAGTTCTACTGCTCAAAAGCTCAATGCTGGTTTTTTTATACCTCTCTATCCCACACCTGACATTCGACATGGTGCCAGTTGGCTCATGTTCATCTGTTCTACAGTCATATTCTATTTGCAATCCTTCTCTACAGAGACTAGACAAGCTGTGTGCGCATTTGCACATCTGTGTCAGCAATGGGTACAACTTAAAGTTATTGAATGCATTCGTAAAGGGGTGTCCTTAAATATTTGGACATATAGTGTTTGCAAACACTGTGAATACAGCTCATATATGTAACTAAACTTCAAAAACAGCCCACAAAAATGAAAGGAGTTACATATGATTACAGTTACTCACAGGACAGGTCATGTGTTTGTGAATCTTATCACCTGTAGAGGGGGTGGTTTACACACAAACACTGAAAACTGGTCCATTTGGGTGTGGCATTTCTCAAAATATGTATGGAGGCAGGAAAACCAAATATGCTATGTATGCAACAACTGCAAGAACACATACCTAACTTTACTGTCTGTCTTTACTAAATAGTAGTTCTTGAAGAGAATGAAATAGTGAGGTTTTAGTGCTGTCTTTCGCTAAGACAATGCATTTTTCTCCACAGTAAAATGACACCTAAAAAGGGCAAGAAAGAAGTTAAAGTTAAAGAGGAATGAGTGGTTGAGAGTTGAAATGAGGAGCATTTCATTCTCACGTCTGAGTGAAAGTGGTAGAGAAGGACAGATGCAAGAAAAAGTTGAAGAAGCATAACTGAACTGACTTTTTTTCCCTCATTAAGTAAAGGGAGAGAGAGAAAGAAAGAAAGAAAGAAAGAAAAGAGACTGCACCCTTTTCCTGCCCACGTGTTTTATTTTTACTCCGTCTTTCTATGAGTCAATGCGACGCCCTTCTCACTCCCTCCCACTCGTTCGCCCCCACTCTCTCTCAATCCATCCATCCCGCCCTCCACTCACACATTCTCACAAGCTTTGACGTCAGAGAGGGAGGGGGGAGCTCCAATTTGCCGCCCCCACACTACTTCCTGTGGCCCCATCCACCCATACATGCTTTTTTTTCACTCTCTCTCCCTCTGTTGCTTCCTCTCTTGCATGATCCCCCATGGCGACAATCTATTACATAGACACTCACATTGAAAAAGGACTTTTCAAAACTACAGCTTTATGGCGAGAACACTCCTGTCACTCTCACTCTCATTAAACCACAGCTTATGTTCCTGGAGAACTGTTTATCAGCTGCATTGATCTCATACTGAGTCAGATTAGACTGCCTTTGCTATTCAATAAGCTTTTTTTGCCTCATCAAGCCTTTTGCCATTCCCTGAAGCCATGTATACTGCATATTTCATTGCTTCCCATTTACTTCCACTATGCCTATGTATATAAACTGCCTTCCCTGTATCTCAAACCATGCAATATGTTCTATATTTTGTAGTATAGTAGAGTATGTATAACCATTTCATTTTTGGCTAGATTAAATTGATTAAAAATTATCTTCAAACTTAAAAATGCTCTCGGTAACATAAGAATAATGTTTTGTTTCGTTTTATTCAGGGTTCTTGTGCATTACAGCATCCAATTAATCCAGTTAGGCTTTCTTGGACTGCCAGCATGGCCAAGAATAAAATTTGCAATCTCTTGTCAATATGGCAACACCACGTAGAACTAAACCTGTGTTTATGAAACATGCCCATAATACTGAGGGGAAACAGGATTCATGCATCAGTATATTATTATATTAATAGTTTATAACCGGATGGGGGTTGTCATTTAAAAGAGTGGACTGCTTCTTAATTTATAAGTATATTTAACATTTCTATTTAACATTTTATTTCTAGTATTTTCCAGTTTTCCCCCCTCCCAATGTAGTAACAGCTAATTAACCCATCCCCTCCGCTAGGGGCTCTCCCCATCACTTTCAATGTCCTGACTCTAGGAGAGTGAAGACAAGCACAAGCCTGCTCTGATGCCTGTGATGCTGCCACCGCCTCTTTTCAAACTACCGCTCGGAGGAAAGTGCAGGATCCCCAATGGGCCAATCAGTACACGCCTGTGCCACCGAACATTGCATTGTGAAAGTGATGGGGAGAGAGAGCCAACTACCCACCCAGAGAAAGCATGGCCAATTTTTCTTCTCTCGGGCCCCGTCTGTCGATGCCGAACAGCATGACAGCGATTCAAACTTGCGATCCTCTGGTCATAGTGTTGGCGTCTTAGCCTGCCAAACCACTGATAGTGGGATATTTAACATTTGTATGTATATGAAATATCTAAAGTTTTTAATTACTGTGTTATAATTTATTATTATGATGATAACATATATTGCCCACAACTATGCAATATCTTACCTCACTGAATAATGACTTAGCTTTGACACATTAGCAAGTTAATGTTGACAAGCCAGTCAGTTATAAAATAATATTCTTATATACCATTCTAACTTTTTAAATCCTTAGCATATTGGAAATACAACCCCAAATTGGGACAGTATGGAAAGTGCTAATAAAAAAATGCAGCATTTCTTACATTTACTTCGACTTTTATTTAATTGCAGACTGTATGAACCCAAAATATTTCATGTTTTGTCTGGTCAACTTCATTTAATGTGTTAATATACTGTACATCCATTCCTGCATTTTAGGCCCACAACACATTCCAAAAGTTATAATGGGATAAATTAGGGCTAGTAAAAAAGCAAGAAAAGAAACAATTATGTGATTTCAAGCAGGTGATGTAAACAGGTGACCATAATTTGGTACAAATGCAGTATCCACAAAAAACTGAGTCTTAGATGAGCAAAAGATTAAAAGTTTGTTAACAAATGTTAGAAAAATATTGAAATGTTTAAAAACAATGTTTCTCCCTGTAAAGTGCATAATATCATTAAATGATTCTAGGAATCTGGAGGAATTTCAGTGAGTAAAGGGCAAGGGTGCAAGCCTAAGTTGAACAAATGTGATCTCAGATTTCTCAGATGGCACTTTGCATTACATTCACAAATGCCACTTAAAACTTTACTTTGCAAAAAAGAAAGCCTTATTTTTAACCATATTCAGAATCAGCATCATCTTCTCTGGGCTTGGAGGCATCTGCGATGGGCCATCACACAGTGGAAATGTATTGTGGTCAGACAAATCAGTTTTCCAGATCTTTTTTTGGTAGAAATGGATGCCATGTGTTCCGTGTGGACCAAAGACGAAAAGGACCATCCAGACTGTTACCAGCAACAAGTCCAAAATCCAGGGTCTGTCGTGGTGTGGGGTTGTGTCAGTCCCCTTCGCAAAGGTCATTTACATTTCTGAAAAGTACATTCAGATTTTAGAGCACCATATGCTGCCTTCAAGACGACATCTTTTCCAGGGTCATGCATTTTTCAACAAGACAATGCAAAACCACATGCTGCATACATTACAGAGGCATGACTGTGGAAGTAGAGGGTAAGACTACTGGACTGGCCTTCCTGCAGTCCTGACCTGTCCACAATACAGAATGTGTGGAGAGTTTTGAAATGAAAAATGTGACAATGACAGCCCTGTACTGTTGCACACCTTAAGACATGATTGCAGGAAGAATGAGACAAAACAACAATTAAACACTCACTTCCTCAGTCCCTTAATGCCTTTTAAGAAATTGCAATATTACAAAGTGGTAAATGCTTTACCATCCCAACTTTTTTTTTATGAATTGCAGGCTTGAAATGCAGAAATGGATGTATGTTAACAAATGAAATTAAGTCGACCAGACAAAACATGAAAAATATCGGGTTCATACTGTTTACAATGAGATAAAAGTCAAAGTGAATCGTATCGTCCCAAGATTTTCTGATTTGGGGTTGTAGTAGAAAATAACTTTTTGTACTAATTTATTAATGTATAATTGTAATTCTTAAGAGGACAGAAACATCTACTTCTCATTCAAAGTGTTAAACAACAGCTTCCTCTAATGACTCCTCCCCTTCTGCTGCTGCTGAGTGGAGTATGCAACATTCCAGACTTCAATTTTCACTAGATCTAGTAGATCATCTGGGTATTAACAGTACACGACATTCCACTTTATTCCTTAGTGTGGGTGCACTACATGCATTAGAAGAACCCTTCAATCAATATCTGCTCAAAGGGAGTCTAAAGGTACTTTTTGATCAAAGTGGCTGCCTGCCATCATTCATTTTGTGACGCAAATGGAACTAATATAGAACAGAATTCTAGTATTCACCTGAAGTCTGTCTCTTCTCTGAACCTAGGCTGACCTTGCCCACGTGGTCACGTGACACCATTCTAGCCAATCGTAGGCCCTCATCCATGAGCGTTTGTTGCATGAGCTGGCGACTCCAGTTGACAGGGCCAATGGTGTCCGTGAGTGGGCGGGGGGATGAAGAGGGGTGCAACTGTGGGCCTACATCTATCAAGACAGACACAGTTAGACAAACATGGCTCTCAGCCTAACAGAGCATTCAGTAACACAACATGATCATTCTTCATGGCACTAAACAGTGGAACTATACTGCCTGGTGATAACAGTGGTATTTCCAGCAAAAGCAACACAAAATGCAAGACGATGATATATGAGAGTGTAGTGTTGCATTAAATACATATCAAATATGCATATTACCTTGGGTTAAACTGTCCAGACTCTCTCCTGACAGGCTGTCGTCATCTGTTGTAGACCTGAGATTTGTGTGGGATGCTGCTTCAGACACTTTCAAACCACGTATGGGGTTAACGCTGTCTGAATCTGTGATCTGAAGACACAATGCTTTGGTTAAAGAACCCATATCCTGCATTTGTCTTGTTATTTGTTTATCCTCAAGGCCCACTTATACATTTGTATATCAAAAATGGTCATATTTTGATTTTACATGATCATGTTCCAAACTCTGTCATAATTAAACATTAGTAAACATGCTGCTTTTGTTACTGTGTCTTAAATATTAACATATGTGGCCTAAATGATCTTTGCTGTCATTCAAAAAGCTGTTTTTGGTATAAACCGTCCTTATACAGCAACTTAACTGTAACAAAGCTAAACTGCCATATATGCATTGTTTGGACTGGGCAGTGAATCATGTTTTGAAAATTTTCACTGAAGCTTTACACATTGATCATTGATCATTGATTTTCTATTATATGAGTCCTGTAAATCCACTGTAGTTATCTGCTAATCTATCAACCTCTTTAGTATGTATGTGAAAATGTATTCATGATTAAATTTTGTAAGAGGAGCCTGCCAAATTCCAGTGATTTATATTAGTCAATATATTAAGCAATTTAACAATAAATGGTTAAACAGCCTAGTGGCCATTGCAATTCAGGTGGGTGCAAAATGTTGATGGAAACTGAAAGGAATTCCCCATTTATCAGAAACAGGCACTGTGTTCTGTTATCAGTAGGTCTGTTTATAAAACAGCTATTTTGAATCAGACCTGGACACTATTCCTGAACAATTCTGTATTTAAATAGACTGACCTCAAGTTTGATTCTCTTTGGAGCAATACTGTCAGTAGATGACGCAGTACAGTCTTCGGGGTTGGTCCTAAAATAGAAAAGCAAGAAAACAAATGGTTTATAACACTAGTCCTGGAGAGTCACTGTCCAGCACAGTTTACTGATCTGTTAAGAAATTTAAAGCACTGATTTAAAGCACTTCATTAACAGTTTTATTATGCGTCTTTAACATCACCAAATCCCCAAACTGTACTGAACAGCAGCTCTCCAGAACTGGAGTTGTATGGCTTACAGCATTCAGATGAATAGTGTGTGTTATATAATTTGCAGCAGATGAACATAACCCAGTATAAGCCACAGAACTTTGATTTGTGTTTTATTGTGTTTTACGCTGTTAAAGAAAATAATGCATTAAGGGGTACACAAACAAAAGCATGTCGAGATGTGAAATGTCACAGAAAATGTGGTGTTTATCACATATCTCTTTTTTTTCGTTTGTTTTATAAAGTAAGATAGGTCCTAACCTGGCATGCTTAAGCGTTGAGGTGTAAGCACATTCTCTTGCCACCTGTCGGGCCAGTGAGAACAGCTCAACTCGTCTTAACAATAAAGCATTGTCTCGGATACAGAACTGGGCAGCTGCTTCATTGATGATCATCTAAGTGGGAAGATACAAACAAAGCCATCCTGCTATCATTGCTGAAACAGTATGTTTATATATTTAGTGCATTCAAGAAATATGGTCATTGACCCCATATGATGCAGCCCTGTTATTCAGTTTTTAATGTCTTGTAATTGAGTAACTACTAGAGTATCCAGTGACTAATAGGAAATTAATATGAATATAGATTCTCTTGGAGAAGAATTATAGTACGATTACATAATACAAGTATTTATACACGAGTCCCATAGAAACATTAATGTAAATTTGGACAACTGCTACAAAATGCCATGCAAGAATTATCGAGATATGGAAAGTATTATTTAGCACTATAGAAATCATTTCTAAAGATTAATGCGTAAATATTGAGATTTTCAAATATCAAACATTATATGTCAAGGCAGAGTATTTATTTGTATATAATATTACGTAAATAACACTGAATAATGTACATTCATCATACTAGAAGTGTCACTGACAGTTATAGCAGAAGCTCTTCTTGTCTCAAAGAGTCCCCTGCTCCATAAACAGATTAAATAACCAGCCAGCATGTGCTCCAATGTTTTCCTACCCTCTATACCTTAACACAGCCGTATCATAAGGCTTATCTCAGCACCGCTCTTGCTGATCCTCTGAGATTGCAGGAGCATATGGCACGTTGGCGGAGTTGAAACAGCGCACCAGCCAACGACGTAACTCGCAGTTCCCCGATCATTCCTTTCAACTTCTTCAGCTTACTTACCTCATGATGGGTGAGCTGCTTGCCCTCTCTCCTCTTGGAGTCGAAGCGGCCATAGATGAGGCTGTACTTGCGGATCTCCTCCTCTTTGTTCTTGTCGTGTGGCTCCAGGTTGAAGATGTGGCCCACTGTCTTGGCCATCTTCTTGTTTAACCTCAACAAGGTCTTCGCCTCATCCGGGTCAGCCGGAGGCATCGTTCTGAGTAGGCGGTCTACACTTTCCCCCACCGCCCTTACCGTCTCTGGGTCCAATTGGCCACCAGGCCAGGGAGAGGCTGTGGTGGATGAGGAGGAGGATGAGGAAGAGGTGGGAGGTGTTGAGAGGCCAATGGGCCGAGAGTGAACTGTAAGAGGCAGAGGGGGGCTGGGCTGGTCCTCATCTGCTCCAACAGTTGCATCCAAGTCTGGGCTGAGCCAGTGAGGCTCCATTGGGCTCAACTTGTCCCTGTACAGATGATCTGTAGGTAAAGGTGAAGCCTGAGAGCAGGGGCTTCTAGGGCTTCCGTTATCTCGTAACGGTGTAAGACAAGTTCCTTGGTCTTCTCGATCACAAGGAGACCCTGGCTGGCCATTGCTTAAAGATTTTCTTGATCCCATGTTGCTGGTGCCTCCAGCGTTGGTGGCGTCTATCTTAAAAAGTGGGATTCCTCCCGGGGCTATGTTGGTGGCCAAAGGTTGGTTGAAGACTGTTGGATTGGCTGCCCAGTCCCGGAGGGCTTTTTGCAGGCGGCGGACGTGCAAGGGCTTGGTCGCCATGCCAACCAGGGCCATGATCTCCAGAAATTCCTCTTCACCCGCCTCACAGAGCTGCTGTACATCATCACCACCTTGCTGGATGAAAGTGTCATAGTACATCAGCAGGTTGGCCCGCTGCAGGACCCGGTACAGCTGCAACTCACCTAGCGTCCGTGGCAGCGACATCCTGGATGGCTGCAACTGGATGGGAGTGTTGGCCATGGGAACAGACCATAAGTAATGTTATAATTATAAAAACAGATCTGATACAGCAAAAAATCTGAAGGCATTATTACGAGTAAAATTAAATTTCATCTGAAAATCTAAACCTCCAGACATAATCTTAAAGGAGGGGTTCAATTAAAAGAAATGTAGGCAATTTTGTTTTCATCACAAATGTTGACTGGATATATTTGATGTGTAAAATTTGTTCCTTTAATATCTGAAAATCAAATAAGTTTGAGACAACCAAAAATTGTGTACATTTTCCAGATTTTCAAATAACTGCCAATAACTTTTCCTGTATGTGGGCTCACATTCATTTGACTTAGCAAAAATGAAACCATGACACAGTAGTAACAGAGTGTATGGCGAAAAAGTATTTATCAGGAAAGTAGCGGTTCCCTGGGAACTAAACCAACAACCTTAATTTCCCTGAAGGAACCTCCTTAAGGGATCAACAAAATACAATCAATCAATCAATCAATCTATCTATCTATCTATCTATCTATCTATCTATCTATCTATCTATCTATCTATCTATCTAACAGAATAACAGAATTAAGCTGGTTCATATTAGCAAATAATGTATTTATACTGACTGACAATTGTGATGCAAAATATTCAGATTATTTAAGAGTACTGAAATTGTCTAAAAACTACACAACAGTACTTACTTTAAGATAAGATAATCCTTTATTAGTCCCACTGCGGGGAAATTCAAAGTGTGTAAGTGTTTTATATGTGTAACATGAAAACAAAGTTGATGCCTTTGAGTTCCTAAAACGTAACCTGGATGCAGTTATTGTCTCAATGCCAGTTTGCCTGGTTTAGGTTTAAATGTGTGATACATTACCACTAGTTGTCGCTAGTTTAAAATTAGGATTTAGTGTTAGGATTAGGTTAGATGACCCGGGGTAACAGTACAGTGCATAATATGCTTCATGGCTGTAGCTCTACTTCAGGTGTAATACAGCATAAATAATAAAATGAACTGTGTACTGGACATTTACACTATTAAGTTTGAGGGATCTGCTCTACTTACCTTGTGAGGTTCTGGGACAAAGTCAGGACTTGAATGTCGAGGCGGTTCCACCAGATTCTCTTTCCTCTGTACCTCGAGTGTCTGAGTGCTCGTGCTGTCTTTCTTTCTTTACTGATAGTCTGTAGGAGTTAACGCGCCTTTATCTGTACTCCACTTATTTAGTCTGTCGCTGTTTACATTTCTTATCCACTCCCACAAGCAACGCAGCCTAATAGTATCTCCTAAATCTTAAACTAAAAGTCTTTACCATGTTTATACGAGTCCACTTTGACGATAGGGAGAGCAAAAGTAATTTTCTTTCAGCTTCTCAGTCCCTGCTCGCCTGCCTTCCCTGCCAGTGTTGCTGTATTGTTAATGACAGTCTTTTCGCTGGTGGTGTGGGCGCGAGAAACCTGTGGGCGGACTGCGGCACGCCATCTGACCGAAAAAGAGCTTTCCTCTCCCGGCTACAGGCGCCTCTCAGCCGGGGGGGTGGGGTGGGGGTGTGGATGGGGATTCACGGTAACGTTTTTGGTTAAATTCCCGCCCAGGTTCTGTCGTAATGCATACTGTTAGTTTAGATTACGCAATAAGGCCGTTACTGCATACCTCAGCCGAACAAAAAGCGAAAGCTTTATTTTCTGCCTGCTCTCTTTTCATATGACAGTCCGTATGTGTCAGTAAACATCACTGCTAACAAATCAAAGTAGGATGCACTGCTGTGCTGTCGCCGAGGAACCTTTTCCCCGCCCGTTTTCCGACAAGCCCCGCCTTCTTGTGTTGGGAATTGGCTACTAGATCAAGGAGTTCACGTTCAGCATGGACTGCTAACCAATAGGATGAGACGAATAGGCAGTAGTAGCCAATCCACGCGCAGAGGGCATGGTTGTCTGAATATGAGTGGAGAACAAAAGAACGCCTGAGGAAACGCCTCTGTGGGAGGAAGCTCGAGTTCTTTCCGAGCGCTATAAGATTCCATGCGTGACGCAGGTTCTGCTGGTGGGATTCCCCGTGATGTCAATCGACTTTGAATATAATTCATGGTGCTGAGCACGATGCTGGACATTTTTTGACTGCGTTGTTTGGGTTTTTTCTGGCAAAACAAGCAAAGCATTACGGAGCAGTTCTTCGGATTAAAAGATATTAACAATGTATATGGCTGTCTTGTCACATAACCTAAAAGACAGTCTGGTAGAGCTTTTATTTAATGCTGACTCATGTTTTATCTGTCTGATTACATAAGCTACTAACAAGCCTAAAGAACAATCATAAATGTCATTTGAACATGAATGAAGTTAGGTATTGTAGGAGAAACCTGCAAAAGCAGCTTTTAAGTGAAAGTGGCACATTGACCAGTGTGCCTGCTCACATAGTGATTTGACCTATCCGTTTATCCTATCAGTGCAAAGAAACACTCATACTAGTGATCTAGGGGGCAGTGAGCACATTTACCCAGAGCAGTGGTCAGCCCTATACAAAGCACCTGGGCAGCAGTTGGTGGTTAGATGCCTTGCTCAAAGGGCACTTCAGGAGAATCATGTCTGTTCTGTAACCACAAGCCCACTGTTGCCCAAATTTATTTGGTACTATATTGGTCAACCAGTATTATACTAAACCTGCAGGAGAGTAACCTACTAAAAAAGTGTACAGGTACAGCAAGACCTATGGTTTTGTGTGTTCAAACAATATGTCTTCAAACAACACAATGTTAGGGAGTAAATAACATAACTTTGATGCTTATTTAATTAATTAGCTAAAGCACATGTTACATTGCTCTATGTCCTAAGTATGAAAGTTTACCTGACCCTTAGTGAACTCTCAAATAAACCAGTATACAGGTGAACTGATCACATAAAATGCATCAGACACATCAAATAAATCTAATTCTAAAATACACAGTATTTTTTCAATTATCTATTAAATATTAAACAGTTTTTAAATAACTTTGACTTATTACATGTTTATATTACATGTTCGTTTTGCCTCTCTAGTTTGGAACTTAATATTGCTATATACCAGAACTAAGTAGTCACACAAATACCCTAATTCCTCTGTATTTATTGTATATGATGATGATGATGATGATGATGATGATGATGATGATGATGATGATGAAAAATTATTATTATTATTATTATTATTATTATTATTATTATTATTGTTGTTTTTGTTAATATTAATATTATTATTATTTGGCTGATTCTCTTATGTCTACAGAGGTTTGGCTTGACTAAGCTAAATTAAATGTCTCATATAAAGACAAGCATCTTCACACGTGATATCTGTTTCAATGGAACCAATCATAACCAATCCTAATCGTGACTCTTTCACTCAAAATGGCTTCAGTGGTGGTGAAATAGGCATGTTTACATTTGTTATATTTGTGAGATGCTCTTATACAAAGTGACTTACAGTAGAAGTGCATTACAGAGATAGTGGAGCATAAGGGTCTTTGTCAAAAATCTGAATGATCAGATTTGGAGCTCTTTTGCAAGTAAGAGTGGCAAAGGTTGCCAAGTTAAAATGTGCTATGCTGATAGACCCCTACCCAACAAAACTGAATGCTGTCATAAATTCAAAGGGCACTTCAACAAAGTATTAGTTTATGTGTGTCCATATTTATTGAACCACAATATTTCAGTTCATATTTCAGTTTATATATTTTTATTTTTCACATTAAATTATTTCAGTTTGTTTTTCAATGTCTATGTACAGATTATAGGTAACATAAAAGGTGGGAAAAGGTCTGAAATTATTCATCTGGGTCTGATTTTTTAAATCACAAAAACCTGGAATTTTAACAGTGGTGCCCAAACTTTTGCATTCCATCGTATATGATCATAAAACTAAATAAACATAACATAAATCATTTCTACATCTGTTCAAATTATTTAATTTCCCAGGCATCCTTATTGTATTCATATTATTAAAAGACTGACACACTTAGAGCAACAAAACTGAAGATAGTATACTCACATTTCTTTTTCCAGCTTAAATGCAGCTACACTCAGGGTTCACATTCACACAATATTTCTTAAGAATGTTCTTAAATGCAATTCTCAAAAAAGGTTACAGCTTACCAAGTGATGTGAGATACATTTTGAATTTGAAGTGTTATTTGCTCAGAGGAGCAAAATGGAGGAAAAACATCAAACCAAGTGTTACAATGTTTTTTAGCAAACAAGAAATAGAAGTGATGGTTATTTGAAATAAGGATTATTTTTAATTCAAAAGTAAAAATACTTTTGTAAAAAAACTTTCATGTGAAAGTCATCCTTAAGATGTTAAGGTTATCCTTAAGGTGTTTTCACAAATAACAATTTTGTAACTCGTTTCTTGAGTTGAAAGAAAAAAAAAACCCACACTAGACAATTTTGCAAATCTGGCCCCAGAGCATGTAAGGTGGAACAGGAAGTTCCAGCAAGACAATTACAGATTCTGCAATTGTATTTGTAACGATAACAACAACAGCAAAAACAAGAACAACAATAATAACAGCAATAATAATATCAACAACAACAACAACAGCAACAACAACAACAACAACAACAACAACAACAACAACAACAACAACAACAACAACAACAACAACAACAACAATAATAATAATAATAATAATAATAATAATAATAATAATAATAATAATAATAATAATAATAATCATTGGTAAGCTGTTGTCCTCGTGCTATTAATGTACAATTAATCAGTAAGTTTAACATTTTAATATATAGACTCTGATGGCTCGGCTGTGAAAAGTTGCAACTCGAGCGGATGTTACGCCACAGTCTGCTATTGACCTCGGAAGTGAACAGTAATATGAGAAACAACAAGGACAGGCAATACCCAGATAACTACAGTGTCAGTGTAATGAAATGTTAAAAACCGGCAGCAGACCACTTCACAACGTCTTTGTGTGGTTGGTGTTTTAGAGCTGTGCTAAAACGTAAGTTTGTTTTTGTTAACGTGCTGCTAGACTCGTTAGCACTTCCTGCACGACGACTAGCTGGCGAGGCTGGCTGTTAACAGAAATAAGTGTTTACCAAAACAAAGACAGCAGTTTCAGCAGACCAGAGTGCTCTGACTGACGATGTGCGAAGTATTTTTGGTGTTTTGGCTCTGTGTGCATGTGTAGATTAGACGGTGAGAAAGCAGACTAAGCAGCAATTTATAAGCTAAGAAACCTGTCGATGCTAAGCTTGGCTGTAACGTTAAACTCTCTTTTTTATAACTGCGAAAGACGTTCCTCTCAGCAAGGTAAATGAGTTATTTAAGGAAATTTCATCTGTTTGTGTCTTGAAGTCATTTTTCATTCACCAGTTTTTATACAACAGACAGCAGAGCTACGTGAACAGATATTTCTCATATGTGAATTTACTGACAAACACTATACTTCACACCTACTTTTTAATACTTATATTTGGCAACCAGTTCTGTACTATAACTTTCAATGCTTTTACAATTAGTCACTATATTGACACCATATTGTGCTGTAGAATAGTCCTGTATGTATAACTGAGACTCAATTATACAACGTAAAGACATGTTCGTTAAACTATAAACGTTTAGAATTGTGTCTGATCTATCACATAAACATTTGGCATTGAGAGGTTTTAATTTTTAGCTTATAGCAAAAACAAAACCTTCATTTTTATGAAGTTCATATCACATCATGAAATATCTGGACTGACTTTACATTGTATGAAAATTTCATGATTATTGGAATAATAGAAATGCTCCACAGTTACTTGAATTTTAATATTTCTACTTTGACTTCTGTTGAAAGTTAAGATTTTGTTTCCTTCTGTAAAGTTACTGTTTTGGTGATGCAAGGTTTTATTCTGACAGCAACAATATGCAGTGTCATGTCTATCACCCACTTAAGTTTATTGGGCTCAGTTTTTTTTTTTCTTTTGTGATACAAAACACGGAATGTTATACAGAATGCTTCACCATCACAAATATCTTATCTACTAACTAAACTAATGGTAAAAGCAATTATTTTCTTGACAAATATACTGGAGCAACTGTTAAAGTATTATAAGCTAATAAATTGTATTTATTTCACACATTTGCTCATGATTGACTCGACTGATAGTTATGTTTTCTGTTTGCAGGTTACATGGCACGAGAGAGTCTTTGTGGATAAAAAATTGCAGATATTTAACCCTGTGCAGTGATGGTCAGGATGGATATAACTTCCCAAGGCACCAAGCCAATATTTTATTTGTGCATGTGAGGCAGTAGTCAGCACTAAATGTGTTGCTTTGCTAATCTAAGCCTGATACTTTTGTTCTCTTGAAGATCAGTGGAACCCATGTAATGATGGGTCCCTGAGACTTTTCACCAGAACGGAATTTAACCTTGGATTTTCAAGAAGGGCAGGCATCATGGCTGAACAGTGGGATCCAGTGGAGATACAGACTAGAATTTCTCTAGATGATCTCTCCATGAATGACCAAATATGTGAAGAGACCGACTATGGATCCCTTTCTTCTCCATCTCCTCTTAGTCAGTCACAGGAAAAAGGAGGTGGTGCTGAAGTATCTCAGGAGGTTCTTGACAGTCTCAACTGTGTTCAACAAGAAGACTCTGGTTATATGGAAGCAGAAGAGAAAGTGGAAGAGAGTGGTTATACACAATCAAATGGCAGAATGGATCAGCTTGAGGAAGATGAGAATATTGTGTTTAATGAAATTGATGATGAGAAAGACTTCAGAAATGAAGCAGGGAAAGAGCCAAAGTTCAACAGTGAGTCTGGGTCTCGGAATTCTGCATCAGGGAAGAAAGGAAAGTCCAAAAAAGGTGGATCAGGTTCAGGGGCAGGTGATCAGTGTTCGTCCTGGACTTCCCCCTCATCTTTTTCCTACAAATCCTGCCTATCCTCGTCTGGACCTAGCAGACACAAGCAGGTTCGTCGACGAAACCACCATCACCACAACCAGGGTCGCTTGAGAAGGCACAACGGCCTCCAGCTGATGGTAGCATTTCGAGAATTCATAGCGGAGTCCATCAGTCCTTGGAGTATATCCTGTATCCATATGGTTGTGGACCTTATTGTGTCTTTGACCCATCGCTGTGGGGTTGCTGTAGAACTAGGAGCAGTTGCACTTTATGACTTTGGCTCCCTTGTGATCAACAAAGTCACAGATATTGCTGGCATGAAACAGGACATAGGACGGTTTGTGGACTGGACCTTGTGTTTGGCTGCTGCTTTTGTAGTTTGGTTCAGTAAAACCACAAGCTTTGCCCGAAAAGCCATTGTTTCCAGTTTTAGTCTCTTGAGTATAACCATATGCTTGGGTGTCCATTTGATTAAGAGCATGTTGGAAAGAGTAGGTGGAGAAAGAGGACGACGATGGTGGCTTGCTCTACAGAACAGCTGGATATGGAAGAAAGTAGCAGAGTTTATTGGAAGGATTAGCATATGGTTCAGTAAACGCACCACTAGTGACGAAGTACCAAATCCAGATTCACCCTACAGGGAAAAATGTCAGCCTGGACAAGAGCTTGAGAGACTGCTGGCACTTGCACAGGTACTTATTATATTCTTACAGGCCTCTACAATATGTTGGTTTTGTTTACTTTAATACACTACTACAGTGATCTGTGCAGTATTGTTCTGCGAAAGCTGCAAAATGAGCCCAATAACTAACCACAGTATGTTCTGCTGTAAGTATTCAAAATCTCAGCAGATGTACACCTAGGGATATGCTCATCTATCAAAGAAGTCTACATGATTCAGCAAATTTTTATTTTTATTTTTGGTTCAAAAGGGCAGGGCTCGCTTTAAACATGTATAATAGAAATATAGTGTTTTGGTTATGTTGTGCAGCCCTGATGAGATCTACAAAATGTTATAATCTTTTGAAGTATTAAATGAATATTTCCTTTTTAGTCAGTCTTTTACAAACACATGAGTTGAACAGTAGGTTGTGCTGTGGTCTTGCACACCACATTGGGAAAATATGGATACATAATATGATGTGATGCATGATACATACATCTCCCTTTTTTCACTTTTTAATGATTAGTTTCAGCATGAGTATAGTGCCTTTTGCTGCAAATAAGGTCTTCAATTTGAAGAAATATCCAAGTTGTAATGATTTTCAAGTTGTTTTAATTGACATTAAATACAAACTATTTGAAAAATGACTTTTTATAACTTTTAACATATGATTTTAAAAACTGTTCTGGAGTTTCTTGTGATTAAAGATCATCATAATGATCACATTGTGTGTTACACCACATCATATAATGAGGAAGATGCACTTCATAACGTTATGTTGATTGCAAGAATTTGCTGTAGTAAATTGTTTGAATAAAAAAAAAATTATTCATTTTCAGGTCCCTGAAGATGAACTGGACCCGTTTAATGTCTTGGGTGTGAATACCCATGCCACAGAATCAGAACTTAAGCGGGCCTATAGACAGCTGGCTGTACAGGTAAACCTAAATGGGTTGGAGTTGTCTTTCCAATGTTACATGTCTGTGAGTGGCAAAAGTATGTGAACCATTGTTTTCAGTATCTGGTATGACACTCTTGTTCAGCAATAACTGCAACTAAATGGTTTCCAGTTATCATTGATCAGTTCTGCATATTGACTTAATTGGCTTGGAGGAATTTTAGCCCAATTCCTCTGTACAGAACAGCTTCAATTCTGTTATGTTGTTGTTAACTCCCATGAACTGCTTGCTTCAGGTCCTTCCACAAAATTTCGGACAGATGTCCTGTAGGGGTGTGTGATATACAGTATATGGTCTATGATAATATCTTAATTGCTGTGTAAACAATGCGCAAACTGGCATTATCGAGTATGCTAAACACTGGGGGAATAACAACAATCAAAATACCTTGACTCCACGCGTTCACTAGCTCATGCTTTAGGACAGACTAGCATAGGCTAACACTGCGTTCACTCTTGCAGGTGACAAGTCACTCAAGTCTCCCCAAGTTTGTCTGTTGTGGGTAGGTTTGTGGCTGCTCGCATGGCCATTTAGCATGGATGCTAATCTAGCAAGCTACCTATGGAGCCATTGGTACATTCCTCCGCGTTTCCTCCGACAAAGCATTACTATGCTGAAGCTTCTCAGTCTCCCCCTGTTACACACACACACACACACACACACACAAATGATGGCACGTTGCTGCTTAGTTGTTGTAAGTGGTATATGGAACTACATTATTTAGTTATTTAGAAGTTACCTTGGATTCTTTTGTGACTTTGCAGATTATTACACCCACTCACATCCAATTGTCACCCCATTGGTTGACAACACCTGACTCAAATTTCACCTTCAAATGATTACATATTTTTACCGCTCACTGACATGTATATTGGATAATTTCCCTCAATAAATAAAGTTAGATTTATCCAGAAACATATTAAATACTAAAAGGTTCACAAACTTTCAAGCACCACTGCATATGTTTCCATTTTTGCTACTTTTTTAATATTGGGAATACAATATGGGATTCAAAGTAAAAACAAGTTATGAGGCAACCGATAAAGTGATAGCTGTCTTTTAGGTCCATCCAGACAAGAACAAGCACCCTCGTGCTGGCGAGGCTTTTAAAGTTCTTAGAGCTGCATGGGACATTGTCAGTAACCCAGAGACGAGACGGGAGTATGAGCTGTAAGTACACATTATAAATTAAGCACATATTTATGCTTTAAACATGTGGTGTAGTTATCTTTTGGCTGAACATGCATGTTCGATACCATTTAGTGCTTCAAGGACTATTACATATATATCTAATTGTGGAAAAATCCACAAGCATAATCACAATGAATACACATTGTAAACGATTTGCTGTTTTGTTTCTTAAACACTTCAGTATGTGATATGAGACAAGTATAAATGTATGTTTTTCTACAAGAGCTATCTTACCAGATATATTAATCATGAATGATCAAACAAAATGGTGTACAGTGTCATAAGAACTGCTTCCTGAAACTGAAAATTCTTGGTTATAATAGACGATGCTAAAAAGCAGTTGATGTCAGTTGTATTTTTTATATATGTTTGTCATTTGAAACACATGGTTACTTGTAAATGCAGATATGAGATACAAAACATGACCATTGTAAAGAGGCACTGTTTGACCTCCTGTTGTGTTGGAAATAAGTACCGTAACCACAATATGCTATGTGGCTTGAAATGTATCTATATTTTTGTTCAGTTTATGGAAAAAAATGTTGAATGATTAACCCAAAGGCGAAATATGTTGCCCTATACTGAAACAGGAAGAGAATGGCAGCAACGGAACTTTCCCGGTCAATGAACGAGTTCCTGACTAAGCTGCAGGATGACCTGAAAGAAGCCATGAACACCATGATGTGCACCAAATGTGAGGGCAAGCACAAGTACGTACAGCACAACAGTGTTTATTTTATATATGTTAGAGTAAGCTTAGCTATGTATATTGCACTTCTGTTTAATTGAGGATGCATTGTTGGTTCCAATGGGCACAAATGATTTTTGTTCACTGGGCAACAGGGTAGAGGTACTGTAATCGCACATTTTGTCATCATTTTTGCTGACACGTGAGCTGTACCGTCACCTATGTAAAGTATCCTGACGAACTTGGTTACTCTTCTTGCTGGGGTACTAAGTGTGCTGAACTGAGACATGTGGAAGAGCTAGAAGAAATTCAGATAAAAAATTGGACAAATGAATTTGTAAACCATTTGAAAAAACTGTCAATGACTAAAACTAAATGCAAAGTAAAAGACAAATCACAAGATGTTTCCCTTGTTGGTGCTGTTTTTTTTGTCTCTCATTTACTGTTAATGTGAACACTGTGCAGCTTCAAGAGAACTGGCCTACATTCATGGCTTAATGTTTCCCTTTTCTTGTTTGCTGCAGGCGATTTGAAATGGACCGGGAACCTCATGAAGCTCGCTTCTGTGCTGAGTGCAATAAACGACACAGTGCTGAGGAGGGAGACCTGTGGGCAGAGTCCAGCATGCTAGGCCTGCGGATCACATACTTTGCCTTTATGGATGGCAAAGTTTATGATATAACTGGTATGTGGATTCATACATGATTATTGGTTCTGCTTTATTTGCACTTTTCCGCCATGCTTTACTATGAAGTGAATTGCTTTATGAAGATGTGAACTGATCTTTGATTCTGTACAGAGTGGGCAGGCTGCCAACGGATAGGCATCTCCCCTGACACTCATCGTGTGCCCTACCACATTTCCTTTGGTTCCAAAAGCAACAGCAGCACCACCCGCCATAGGTAGCATCTTTTATGTGCTATTATATATGTAAATGTTTTTTTTTGTTTTGTTTATGTTTTTATGGTTTACATGATGGCAGCTTTTATGCATGTTTTTATTAGTGTACATCCACTGTCTCCTCCACCATTTTCTTCAAATATTATGAAACTTCTTGAGCTACATATGGCAAAAATAATACCCACTAGGAACATAATTGCACTGTTCTAATAACCAAATTTGCATCAGTGTGCTGAGAGTTTTAATATCTTGATTGATTCTCTGTCTTAGATCCTCCTCAGACCATCCACCAGGTGCAGGCTCACCTGCAGACCTACAGGACTTTTTTAACCGTATCTTCCAAGGAGGTTCTCCAGGTGATGCCTCTGCCAACGGTGGGTTCTTTCCCTCAGGAACTCCTCCTCATCACCCCTCAGGAGCTGGTTCAGCAACTGGTGGATTGTTTTCTGGACCTCCTCCCCAACCTGGTTTCTTTAACCCTGGGGGGCAACGTGGAGACCCAAATGAATGTTGGCCTGAAGGAGGGAAACCCCCTCGCCGGCGGAAGAAGGCACGCAAGCCTTTCCAGCGTTGAGGTATTTCATAACGTGCTTTGATGACCACATGGGGGACAACGGACTGCAACAGAAGTGCCACCACAGTCTGGCCTGACAGACTTGTGCTGGGGCACAAGGATAAAATGGGTTGACCTCAGAAGAACATGTCTGTGTTGACGTGTCAAATCCTCACAATTGCAGCAGGAAAAACAACTTTGCTCTGTTAGGGAAGAAAATGCAAAATGGCTAAAGAAGATGGAAAAGATGTACAAGTGTAGCCTTTTTTGTCAGATTTGAAATTTTTTTAAATATTTGTGTCTGTAATGACACAGCTTATCCATGCCACTCAATCCACAAGTTTGTGTGAAGTTATTTGCTGATGTAATTGTTTTCCATGGCCTTTCATATTTTTTGTTTTTCGTTCAGTTGGCATGGGTTTTTGTTATTTTTGATGAAGTTGCATATTTGCCATTTTTTAAATATAATTTTTGAAACAGTGTTTTATGATTCTCCTGTTGACCATGAAAACACCTCAGGGATGACCATGGTGTGGTCAGTTAATCTGCAAAGCAGAGAGAGGCTGATAATGTTAGAGGCAGTATGGAATTTGAGACATCCATGGAATTCTCACAGAGTACTGATAGTCCACAGCCTCCTGAGGATGGTCGGGAGGAATGTTACTCTGTTATTACTCTGCCCAAATCCACAGCAGTTCACTTCTGTTTACACTTGAATGACTTTTGAATTTATTGTATTTTTTTGTTTGTTTTTGTTCAGCTTTTTTATGAAATCCAGACAAGTTTTGCATAGTTTGGAACAGATGTTGTACATGAAGTGAATATAACTGTCACCAGTCTTCTGTTGTCTCTGTGGGATGATGACTACTTGTTAGCTGAACTAAATGAACTGCTCACTTTCACTTGGAATGAAAGAAAAAAAACAGTAGAAAAAGCACTTTTCAGAAGTTAAGTTCTTGATATTGGAGTTATGGAGCTTCTGCAAAAATGAAATGGCTTAAATGTTTTGATAATTTAGTTCTTGCTCCATAGTCAACAGAGTGATGCTGATTCTGAAATACACATAAGAATCAAATGTCATCTTGTTTTTTTTTTTTACTAATTTTTGAATTACTGTATTTGAATGGCTTTCAGATCTGTTCAACCCAATGAAAACTGTAACTGGACTAAACCAGTTCATCTTCCTGAAAAGTGTCATGGCACAACGATCTTCATAAGATGAATAATTTTGACACATTTTGGACTTGTGGACTTGGTCTTAATCGTGTAATGCTTTTTGGAGCGTGTGTCCAGATTAATATTCATGCATTTGCAGTTTATATTTGGTCCTTGATTCCTTCCTACACTAAGTATTTTTTCTCTTTGGCCTCATTGTGCCACCTTTTCACTACAGAATGTGAAATACTGCTATATTTGCAAACCATTCATCCTTTATTAACTTTAATTGGGCAGTTAGAATTTTGTCAGTGCTGACGAGATATAGCAGGCATGCAAAATAGCATAATCATTAACAATGCTAGAAATTCTCAGAGAATGGCTGGGTGTTGCGGTGTAGAAGGAGTTAAATGTGCAATTAATTTTGTTGAATGACCTTCATTTTTGATGTCTGTTGACTATTTGTATGAACGAATGGCTAGGTTATGTTAATAGAATTTTGTCACGTTAAATTTATTAAATTGAACTTTATATTTGCTTGGTTCTTGAGTTGTATCCCCCATAGTTCACGTTCAGTTGGTAAATGATTGGACATATCGAAGCATAAATTCTCTAGTTTACACATGAATGTATATAATACTCTAGATGAAGGTAGTATCTCGATGACCATCCCAGAAGAATATGGTGTTAAGTGAACTGAAATGTATATGCAAAAAAATTATATTACTAAAATCTCTGACAATCATTATGATGGTGCAGGACACTTTGGCATAATTTGAAGGTTTATCCATCCTCTCTCCATAATCAATTGCTGTTTTTTATATTAAAGTTGATTTCATTAACTGTTCAGTTTTAAGTCTTTTGTGATAAGGATTCTCTGAAGTTTTACAACAAAAAAAGGGTTGAAATGTCATTTTATGTGTAATGATGAATATAAAATATATGGCACTTCACCTTTTAGAATTAAATTATGATCAAAAATTAACTTATTATATTTTAATTGTTGATGTATGACTGTTTCCGTAAATAATGATTTGTCCTGTAATGTCTTATTCTGTGCAAAGGAAGAGAGCCAGGAGATAATAGGCAGCAAAAGATGTAGCTCTTTATTGCATCCTTGTGGTCCTGGCAGCCTTCCATCGACAAGCCAGTTGGGCAAACTAACCAGTTTGCTAACCAGTCACATGAGCACAGCAATGAAAACTGGGCAGGTGAACGATAACTGGGACAAAATTTCCCTGAAAAAAGTAGACAATAACCGAATTGTACGATAACCAGGGCAAACGATAATCGAGGTTCCACTGTATTTGAAAGTCATCTACTTCATTTTTAAAAACAATCCATAGGGAAAAAACGAGCAGACAAAAGTTGATGATAAATTTATTTCATACTATATTAATAATTTTGGACTTCATTTCAAAGTGTGAACAAAGGCATTTATCTTAGCAAGTCAGAATTTGAGCTTTCTAATGATTTGAAGTGTAACAACTGTTTCTGATTAAGACACACTATACACATTTACAATGATACAATTTATCATGACAGAATTTTCATTACATGATATGCTTCAGCACCTTAAATATGGCATAATCTATTCCAGTACAACATCTGAATGGCATAATGCTTAATGAATGATTTCATAAAGCTTAAATGCTCAGTTAATGGATTGGTCCCATTGCATTTAAAGCTGACAAGCTACATGACCGTGTAAAGTGTTCACATAGAACAGATTTCACCTTATAAACATCAAACAGTTTTTGATAAACATCAAACAGAATTTATGAGTTTGCTAGTTTGATATTGCAAGAACCCTTTCATCTGGTAATACAGACTAATACAGTATTTACTGTAAATCAACTGAGGAGCAAGGGGCATTTATGGCCTTCTAATCTCTTTTTCCAGGCATTTGGCTTTGGCAACACCTCAACATTTTTTCAATGGGATTCTGTTGACTGAAAATACGATTGACTTGCCTCTTTGAGAGTTCTGTACCCTTAAAAGGCATTTTCTGACATGCAGCTCTATCCGCAACAATGATCCTTCATCAGTTTTTATAAATCTTCTGGAAAGGACTGCAGTGCAAACCATGCTTATAGCCTTATAGCTCCTAGACTTGAAAGGATTTAACTGTAAATGTATCACTGACAACATTCTGAAGGAGTGGTTCAGTAAAAAAAAATACAAATTAAACTTAATAATAAAAATATATGTTAATAATAATAGACAGCTTGTAGACAAATAGACAGCAAACAGCTTTTTGGCTAATACGTTTCATGTCTGAAATTTTCTTCTGTAGTTCTGCACTGTACATCATAATCAAAGTTTATACATCATTTTCCAAGGCAAAACTTAAGAAGCAAACTTTAAACACATGTAATGGCAAGTCACTTACATATTTGGGGTAAGAAGGCATTATGTAAATTTAATTTATGAGTTACGAGAGGATGCTCTAATTGTCTATTCAAGATCACAGCAAGGTATTAATAAAAATCCATATATAAGCATACTGATAACAGTTGCATATGCTTACATACTTGTAATAGGGCAAATGTATATGTAGATTAGGACACTACTTATATGATAAATAAATTTTACTTTCTTTGCTTTACATACAGTGGAACTTGAGTTTGTGAATTTAGAATTTTCTATATTACTGCATAAATATGACCTAAAGCATCAGATTTTCATATAATATATATGTATGTATTTATTTATTGAGGTAAATTGCATGTTTATTAGTGGCAAACCTATGAGAAACTCTAGGATTAGCCGTTAATTTTAAGGTAAAATTAGTATGAGCTGTTTTTAATCAATGGGATGCCAATTACATGTGCATTTAAAAGAAATACGATCTGTCAAAAAATTTGACTTCACAAAATGTGGCATGAACAAAGGAGATTTCTACTCATCAGGTTCTTTTTCGGACTCCACCAATCCACAGCCAAACAGACTATACATTCATTCATTCATTCATTCATTCATTCATTCATTCTCACACCCGCTTAATCCTTATTAGGGTCGCGGTTAGTCCCCCACCCCCTCACTGGGCGCAGGGCAGGGCATTACACTATTCAACTAAGCCCAGGACAGGGCGCCAGTCCATCGCTGGGTGACACACACACACACACACACACAGACACACCTACGGACAATTTTTGGAGTACCCAATTCACCTGACCTCCATGTTTTTGGACCATGGGAGGAAACCGGAGACCCTGGAGGAAACCCACGCAGACACGGGGAGAACATGGAAACTCCGCTCAGATGGGGAATCGAACCCAAGACCCCAGCGCTGAGAGGCGAACGTGCTAACCACTAAGCCACCGTGCCCCCACAGACTATACAAACAGTGGAAATTCAGGGAAATTGTTACCCTCCTGAGGAGTGATCGACCTTCAAAGATCATACCAAGAGCAAGGCAGGTAATAGTCTGTGAGGTCAAAAAGGAACTTCTAAATAACTAGACATTTCTCACATTAGCTACATGTTAATAAGTCCACCAGAAGGAGAACAGTGAACAATGATGCGTGTATGTATGCAAGGAAAAAACAGTTTTGGCAGGTGGCTAAAGTGCACATGGACAAGCCAGAAAGATATGGTAAATAATGTTTTATGGATAGATGAGGCACAAATATAACTTAGTTTAAATAAGAAGTTTTATGTCTGGAGAAAGGAAAATGCTGCATTCCAGAATAAAAACTGTATCCCATTTGTGAAACATGGTGGTGGTAGTTTCATAGTTTCCTGTGTTATTGTACCTGGACCAGGACAGTAAATTTTAAAGGAAAATGCCAGGACATTTGTCCAAGAGCTAAATCTCAACAGAAACTGGGACAAGAAAAGGACTCTAAGCACAATTCATATTACCAAAGAATGGTTACGGAAGAATAACATTAATTGTTTTAGAATGACTATGTCAATGTGTTGTGCTTTATCCAATTGAAATGTGAAAGGACCTGAAGCAAGCAGTTCATGTTAGGAAAAAAACATCAAATCCCAGAATTGTAGCCGTTTTGTATGGAGGAATTTGTTAAAATTCCTTCAAGCTGATATGCAGGATTGTTCAATAGTTATCAGAAACAGTTCTTGCCACTCACAGATATGCAATAATGGATAATTCCCTTCAATAAATAAATAAAGCAGTATAATATTTTTTGTTTAGTTTCTTAAATTCTTCCTTTACCTACTTTTAGGACTTAGAAACTCTGATGCAGAAATATAAGGAATTCTAAAAGTTTCACAAACTTTCAATCACCACTAGATACCTTCACTAATGATTTCTTTCATAACCGTAAAACTTACACAATAATAAAAAAAACAAAGGCTTTGCATACACCATCTTAAAACTTAATAGAACAGAGATAGACATAATTTGACAGACAAAGTATATTACATATAGACTACAGCTAAATACTGCACTTACTCATGTGCTGGCAGTTTAAACATCTGAGGAAAATGTAAATAAATGTTTGTAATAAATGCAATATAAGAAGCTAACAAAAATATAAGTCCCAAAAATTGATTTGTCTCATTTTCATAGTCTGAAGAGTAATATACACATAATGAATAATCCAGCATTTTTGGCATCACTGATGTGAATCTTTCGTGAATCTCTGAAATATTTTAATAGTCTTATATATCATGAAGATGGATTTGAGCAAAGCAACAATGTAAAGAACAATCAGTCTATTAATAAATGTATAACGCTCCAAGACAATCAGCTGGCAGCATCAATTGGAAATCTCTCAAATCTTCCCAATAAGTGCACCCACAACCCTGTCAAAAACAGTGGAGTCCAAGTAGGCTACTAATCCTCCTCGGTTTGCCCACTTCTCTACACCCTGACAACCAGCTTGGGGCTCATGGTAGGTCAGTTCGGCTCGATAACCTTCGTTTCCATTGCCGATGGCAGACAAGCACACTCCAAGGTCAGAAACGCCACCTCCAAGGGCCCGGAGGAGCGCATGGGGGGCACACGAATCCCACTTGAAAGTGCTTCCCTCCGAGAGCACATACACATCCACAAGACCTTGGATGACACACAGGATCTTGTAACCAGCTCCAGAAGCATACATCAAAGGACCATTACAAAGTGGTGCTAAAGCATCTTTAACCTCTTGCTTTTCACTGGAGCTTAGAACCACAGAGAGAGACTCATTCTTCTTCCTAAGAGAATGACTGGGATGTGTGAAGGAGCAAGTGTTAATTCCTCCATAAGACACCCCCCAGAAGTGCTGGCCTTTCCACCTAAAAATGAAAATGGGAATTTCAGACAATATCCACAGGCAAAAATTTTAATGAATGAAAAAAGTAATGACGTTTTTAAGTGGCGGAGAACACAATTATGTTAAATAAACCTGGGTATCGACTTGGATCTTTCTATATATCTATCTATATACATATCTATATGACTTGCATTTCTTGTCCTCTTAATGTGTTTGAGACATCAGTTGTGCGTCTACTTTGAAGAATCTAAAATCTAAAACATTTTTTGGTTTGTTTAACACTTTTAAGTTTACTACATGATTCCTTATGTGTTCCTTCATAGTCTGGATGAGTTCAGTATTCATTTACAATGTAAAAAAATTTAAATGAGGAGGTGTGTCCAAACTTTTGACTGGTACTGTATATACAGATAAGATTACAAGGACTGTGTACTCACAGGACCCTGGTGATATGATACAATTCAAAATATTGTCATACTGTGAGGTGACAAATTGGATTTTGCTATCAGTTATAATGTGACTACTCCGCTAGGTTCACTAATGCAAACATTAGCAATGTGCCCATATGTTCACTAGTTTACGTCCAAGTGTTAGAGTCTAGAAAAGATAGATTGCAAAGCTGTCATCTAGTGGTCGGGCTTTTAAAAACACCACAAAATGAATCACAGTCTGCCACCAATGTATGAATGTAAACTATATTTAAAAATCCGTACTGTTTTGAGAACTGATACAGCATCACAAAACATAGTACTGTGATATTCAAACTATGTGCAAAATATGATTTTAAGGATAAACTATAAGATATTATAGTAGTGATTTTTTTTCATGGAGCAGTAACAAAATGCACAAAAAGTCATTGCTCCATTAGACAAAAAAGAGAAACGCTTTTTGAGCTTCTTGAGGAAAACACAAATTGACTGCAAGTGAGTTTCATGTGATAAGATTAAACTAATCAACAATGCTTAGAAATGCATTGCCAAAAGTATAAAATACATGTTTCTAAATGGTCCTGGGTTTGGATATATAGTTAAAATAACTTTCACTGAGGGAGAAATGTTACATTATTTAGATGTTCTTTAAATCTTTACATTTATGATGAAAATTTAATTGACCAATTACCTTTAAAAAAAGAATGCACCCCAGCCAGTACTGATACTCTTACCCTTTGCCTGCAGAGTCTTTTTGGTTAAATGGTTGATTTATGACACCCATGACTGGTTCTCCAGTGGTTCGCAAGTAGACCCCAATCAGAACCAGTGCACACGGGAGTCCTGAGGGACAAAAGCCATCATCTGACACCTCCTCTTCCTTCCCTTCAATATACTGGCTGGTAGCATCTGTATAAAGAAAAGAATTCAGCAGACTTACTACAAAATAATGTTAACTGTCTATATAAGATGCTAAGGAGAGATGTTTTTCATCAGTCTCTTTTACCTTTGATCAATGAAAGCAGGAGGATGGATGGATGGATAGATGGATAGATAGATTAAGTATTTTTTTTTAAGTAGCAAATATGTTTAGTGATAATGTGTAGCATAGTGTGTAAGTTAAATTTACCAATAAATTGTAGCATTAAATGTGTAGTGAGTAAGCAATTTTAAGCAATAGAGCATGAAATGGAAAAACTCCCCCAACCTCCTCCTCCAGCATCTTTTTCTGGTCTTAATAAAACCAGTTTATTTCTTTACATTATCTTTTATTATCTTCTGTACATTATTTGTTATTAATATTGTAAATTTTTCTTATTTAAAAACATGTAGCAAAAAAATGGTGTGGTTTTTGGGGCACTGGAACAGTTTAATAGCATTTCAATTCATTTTGATGGGGAACTTTTATTTGATATATGAGCAAATTTGAGATACGAGCTCGTTCACAGAATGAATTAAACTTGTAAGTCAAGGTTCCAGTGTACATTTATGTCAATCAGTGTCTATTTAATTATGTAACAAAAACAGTTTGGGCCAAATGTGTGATGTGAGGATGTACTTATACTAATCTACATAAACTTCCATTACTTGTTGCCTCCATTGTGAAAGTAAAAAAGCAACTTCATTTTCAAATCAAACATCAAACACTGATCCCAGCACATTAAACACGAAACAGTCTATAATCAACTTTATAAAAAACTTATTGAAAATATCACTGATTACCAATAGGATCGATCCAGATGCCTACATCTGCTGAGCTGAAAGGGAGTTCTAAGGATTCTGCTGCATCATCTGTGAGCTGCAGGTTCTGATGGATGGCTTTAGTCAGGAGGGCTGCAGCTGTTTGGTCACCATCCAGCACCTTGGCCAACAAGGCAGCCGTGTCCTCTTCCTTGGCACACACTGTAACGATCACACTCTCTCCTTAAGGAACAAAGGGACATGCAGAACAATTATGTACAAGTTAACATAAGGTTTGCTGTGAGTGGGCAGAACATAACAGTTACAACAGTTTAGGCAGAACATGGGTGGAGATACATCCATTCATACATCTATTCATGCAGAACTCTGTACTATTGTAGGTTCTAAACACTATTATAACTACTAGAGCAGTGATGGACCTGCCTGTGATCAAACTAAATCCTTCAAGTTCAGTGGATATAAAAAGTATACACACCTTTTAAAATGCCAGTTTTTTATGATTTTAAAAAGATGAATCATTTCAGAACTTCTCCCATGTTATGTAACTTATAATCTGTACAATTCAATTGAAAATCACTCTATCTGAAATAAATATGCTCACCCTTAAACTAATCATTTTTGAAGCACCTTGAATTAGGGCAGCATTCAGTGTTTTAGGGTAGGAGTCTACTAGCCTGGCACATCTTGACTTGGCAATCTTTGCCCACTTTTCCTTGAAAAGCCTGCCAAATACTTTGTCAGATTGTGATGGCCTCTCCTGTGCTCAGCTCTCCATAGATTTTAGTTGGATTTTACTGATAAAGCCATTCTTTTCTTGATGTGGAGGTATGATTTGGATTTGAAATTCCTGTTCATCTTCAGCTTTTTAGCAGATACCTGAATATCTGGTCAACATTTACTGAAAATTGGAACTATTCATAATTCCCTCCGACTTCTCTCAAGTCCTAGTTCCAGATGACGAAAACAGCCCCATAGAATAATGCTAACTCCACCATGCTTCACTGTGGGTATGGTGTTCATTTGGGGATGCACAGTGTTGGCTTTGCACCAAACATACCTTTTGGATATGTGGCCAAAATGTTTCACCTTGGTCACACCAGACCATAATACACTGTCTCAAATGATTTTAGCAAACTTGATATAGGTTTTTGCAAAATGTATGGGCTTGGATGTTTTTCTTAAGAAAAGGCTTCCATCTTGGCATCCTACTCCACAGACCAGACATATGAAAAATAAGTGTGACTGTCCTCACACACTGTACATAATAAATATTTGCCAGAAATTCCTTCTTTAATATTGCTGTAGGCCTCTTTGCAGCATCATGGGCCAGTTCTGTCTCTCTTTGATAAGGCTTGGAAAGACATCCAGTTCTTGCTAATGTCACTGGTGTGCAATATTTTATCCACTTGTTGATGAACATCTTTGTGGTACTCCCTGGCATATCAAATGCACTGGAAAGTTTTCGTCCCCATCTTCTGACTGATAGCTTTCAAAAATTGAATCTTTTTGATGCTTTGTAAGCTCTTGATGGACCATGGCTTTTGCTGTAAGACGCAACTAAGTAAATATAAAAAAATTCTGAAATTGGTTACAAAACCCTGGCAACAGGGTATTTTTTTATATCCACGGTAGTTTACTGATCTCACAAAAAATACATGCCACAAGCACACGTTTTTACACTAACTGGCAACTGACTTTCGAACTATTGTGAAAAACATCTGCTCATTTTAATTCACTCCATCAGTTTTAACCAGCACCTCCAACACTCCACCTCTGACATCATCCACCATTTCTCTCATTCTATGCAGATACTGGAAATAAACAGGACAGCAGACTGAAGATGAACAGGTATAAATCCATAATCACATATTTTATCATTTGTTGTCAATGAGACCATACTGTACCCATCCAGAATTTATAGGCATGGATGGCACTAGATATATTGCAGACCAGTGATTGGTCAAATGCCATTTCCTCCAAATCACCCATGTATTTTCTGTGAACTGGGCACAAACACTCACCAAGTCCATTTTCAAACTTGTTTGATTCTTCCCCATGAATGAAGCCAGTCAACTCTGGAAACTATTAAACAAGAATAAACACTCAGGTCATCAAGATAAGTCATCAGCAAATATACACACAATATACAAATACCAGATACTATCAAATAAAATAATAGATCTGTATACAATGACATACAACCAAATGTTTGTTCAAGCACCTGTGCGCAAACATCATGTCGGATCATCTCTTGTATCACCACATCGGCAAGCGTCTTGAAGTCCTGGACAAACTTCTTATTCTTGTCAGCTCCTGTCTTCTCCTGCACCAACAGCTCAAAGAGTGGTGCCTCCTGCCTACACACTCGAGCCACATTGGCAGCCTTTTCTGACACACTCAGGAGCAGACGTAGCAACTCTGCCATAACTGTAATAATTAATAAAAAGCATTTCCCCAAAGTTAAGTTGATATAGTATGAAAGCTACCAGTAAAATCTATATGTTGACAGTTATTTGATTTTACTGAGAGACTACACACAGTTAAGAGTATTTTTCATTGTATGACCACTCTCTAAGCATGTGGTAAAATGGAAAATATACAGAGTTGCCAGATTCTACACTGTACCTATGCACACTGGTCATTTAATCAGAAACTTCTTTGAACCATCAACAAATCATTCATTTAGATAAATAAATATTGTTCTCTTCCAGTACAATTATTTATAGGAGTAGTGTACATGTGGTATTTTGTATTATGAATGCTGTAGAATTACATGCAAGTGTGATATTAATCTAACTAACTGTATTACAACATCCCTGTCTATGATTCAGCAATGCTGTGTGTTGATTTTCCATTCATAAGTTAAAGTTTTCCAGAATCTGATGTTTAAACAGTATTAAGTGGGGTTACTGCAGTGGAAAACTCTTTGGCTCAAGCAGCTGCACAAGACAATAATCGGGTCAGCCTGTGGTAAAACTGTGAACAAAAATATCAAGCTAACTGGGACACCCAGCCATAATTAACCTACTATGACAGGACTCCACTGAGAAATTAAAAAACCTTTTAACACTTTAATGTAGAAGTTGGTGATGAGCATCATAATATGATACAGTAACCTAAATAATTTAGCTACCACAACACACTTTTCCAAGTATACTGTGGATACTGCTTGTGGGGGCAGCCATAGCCTGGTGCTTAGGGTTCTGGTCTTGTGACTGGAAGGTCGCTGGTTCAATCCCCAGACAGGTCGTTACTGAAGTGCCCTTGAGCAAGGCACCTAACCCCAAACTGCTCCCCGGGTGCTGTGGATAGGGCTGCCCACTGCTTCAGGCACGTTTTCACTAGTTTGTGTGTTTCAGTGCACAGATGGATTAAATAAGGAGGTCAAATTCCATTGTGTTCAAATCACACTGGTAAAAAGGTTGAATCTAGTCTCAATTACTTTGATTTACAATGCTGTAGTATGTGCTGCAGTAGGTTACTGCACTGTAGTAGTTTTTCATTTGTTTTTGTGTGTCCAGCTTTAAAAAATTAAATATTGTGATATATACTTTGTATATTAAAATTTCCTCATTTGTGATATTTACGTTACCATATCAATCAACCCAAAGCAATAGTATGATGTTTACTGAGAGAATGATGATGTTTATGGTATTTAAAGTCCTACATAGAATCTAAAACTTTTTAGGGGGGACAAAAAGGAATTCCAATATATTTAACCACCCATTTTAATTTACCATTAGTGTCTTGGGATGGGATGAAACGGATGTAATTTTTAAGTTTTTGATGTAAATTTTTGATGTAAAAGTTGATGTAAATGTTTAAGCAATTAGATTCTATGGGCTTCATCATCCATTCTTAAGGAGAAATTCAATCTTAGAACCTACTTACACCATTTCCATGAACATTCTGCCATTCACCAATGTTTTCTTATTTGTCACTTGTTCTCATTTAAAAGGATGTTAAGAGTGGAGCTGCAAACAGTTCTGTAGTTTAAAAACATCATTAATTTGGCCTAACTTTGTTAGGATTTTTGTCAAGAAAACTGTTAGGCACACACATTGGTGAATGAGGCCCAATGTTTTTCACTATATAGGACACTTCATTTCATAACTAGAAATCTCTCACAACACTCTGTGCCTACGCTATAAACAAATACAGTGCAAATTTGATTTGCAAAGAAGCACACTGGTTTTAGATCATTTGCCTCAATGATCAAAAACACAAAAATATCACACACCGCAAAAGCTGCACAAATAATCTGACCTTTTACTCTACATGCCACAGTCACACACTGTGTATATGATAGTAATGAATGTTTCTGTATATCTACATTATCAGCTGTTTACATGCCACAATCACACATAGTGTATATGAGAGTAATGAATGTTTCTGTATATCCAAATTATCAGCTGTTTACTCTACATGCCACAATCACACATAGTGTATATAAGAATAATGAATGTTTCTGTATATCTATATTATAAGTCGTTTACTCTACATGCCACAATCACTCATATTATGTAAATGAGAGCAATTAATGTTTCTGTATATCTAAATTATCAGCCGTTTACAACACATCTGTAAAGTCATTAGTCATAACTGAAGCTTTTAAGACTCTGAAACAAAATGAAGCCAGTAACAGAGCACAGGAAACACAGGAAACGACTTCAAAACAGCTCTCGCCTTAAAAGAGAGTTGGTCCTCCTCACAGCTGCTTGTGATCTTGAGTTTTTCGCTTTGGTTTCTTCAGTCATTCGCTGTATCCGCTCTTATTGAAGGCTGCTGCTGCTGCTGCTGTTGGCCCTGTGAACAGACTTCAGTCAAACAAGGGCAACCAAACAGCAGTTTGTTACTCTCTTTATGGATATTCCCTTTTTTCTCAGTTAAACCTCAACTTTAATATACACTAAAAACCGTCGTGCGTGTTTGAACTGGTTACGTGCACCGTATTGATATTTTTAACGTGCGAACGTATGAATGTTTCCCATGAAAACGTCACGTAGTGGGCGGGGCTTATCCGCAGCTGCTGCTGTTTCCCTCTGCTGGCAACATTAGGACACTGTTTCTCAGAGTTGCCAGGTTCGCGACTTTTCCACAAATTGGTCTCTTTTGAATATGCATTCGCGGGTAAAATTTCAGAGGTGGGGCTTTCGGTTACTTTTAAAATTTACCATAGCCACCGAAAAGGTCTTCTAAATAACAGTTTACAAATTGGTTAAACTGCATAATGAGTGTTTTATTGGTTCGTTAAAAACATGGGCTAAAAGCAGGCGGGGAACAGCTGAGGGTGAAGCATTTGTTGGAGATGTCTTATGTAAATGATACTAATACTGATACTCCTACTACTACTACTACTACTAATAATAATAATAGGGTGACCATATTTTCATTTGGGAAAACCAGGACACCATGGGGGGGGGGGGGGCTTTTCTTGCACTCACTTAACATAGGCCCACGTAAACCTACAATAACATGATATTTACAGTTGGTTTATTAAAA
>BRDA01012837.1:209-70384 GCA_036984385.1 Crenuchus spilurus | reverse complement strand
TTTGACTGATGTCCAGAAGACTATAATAGATCCGTGGTTGAAGTGTGGTAGCATCTCGGACTGCTATCTTTGTGGGATGTTCAAGAGCCATCATAATGAAGGTGTACAGAGAATGAACTTCAGAGCAGTTAATGCACCACAATGGGCCAGTTAACTTCAGAAAACTGGAGCAACAAGGAAGGTGTCAGTGATCACTATTGAGCAAATACTCCCAACTGGACCAAGGGTGGTTATTTCCTCTATTAGGTAGGTGGTAATAAAATTCTGATATGAATGTGTGTATAAACACTCATTGTCCATTTTATCCACCTGTACCAGCACAACACACACACAAACATATCACACCCACATCAGTATCACTGTAGTGCTGAGAATGACCACCACCCAAATAATACCTGCTCTGTGGTGCTCTTGACCAATACAGAACATGGTTCTTTGTTAGGAAGCTAACAACATGTTCAGAGAAACAGACAAAAACAGAGGAACTACAGTCTGTAATTGTAGATCTACAAAGTGCACCTACAGTTGCAAGAAAAAGTATGTGATCCCTTTGGGATTATTTGGATTTCTGCATAAATTGGTCATTAAATGTGTTCTGATCTTCATCTAAGTTACAACAACAGAAGAACACAGTCTGCTTAAACTAATACTGCACAATGACTGTATATGGTTAGTGGAGCTCATGAACAATAAGTGTACAGTATATACAAGGTATGTGTATAATGAAGTGATCGATATGTGTTTATATACAGTATAAAATATAAAGTAGTTAAGATTAAAGAATGTTCTTTCCCTTTTCCAGTCTAATCCAATGGCTTCATTTTTATGGCCTTGATAATTTTGCAAGGATGAATTGAATGCTGGAATTCCAAAAGCTTCTTGTTTATTTAATTTTAGTCAGAAGACTGTGTTTGATCTGTCTTGCTAAACAACTGAAAGGCTAAATATTTTTCAGCAATATTTTCAGCACACTCATTGTTTTGCTTCATTTGTAGTCACATTTAAATGAATTAAAGAAATCTGAAGCACAGTGTGCAGTGATTGGATTTCAGCATTTGAACACTCTGAACACACACACACACACACACACACACACACACACACACAGGGGAATCAGGGTCATGCAGATCTGTAAAGAATGTGTGCACTTCCTCTGAGCTGAATATCACTCTGCTGGGGCCTCCTACAAAAACAGCGGTGAGAAAGCAATACAATCACTCACACACACATGCACTAATATCATTTTCTAGATGTATGATACTGAGTGAGTGCCTTTACACGCTTTGTGGTTTGGTGATGCATGTTGTGCTTAGAGAAAGAGAAATTCTCCCAAACTCTAATATTAGCCATCATGACTTAAGTTGCGCCAAATGTTTGTGGTTTAGTATTTCCGAAGATTTATCTACAGAGAGTCTGCACTTCATCCCTAACACTCTCTCCTACTTTCATCTTCCTTTGTCTACACCTACCTGAATAGGTTTGTCAGATGTTTTTCACCCTGGTTATTTAAAAATGTTTATATTTGAATTCTTGCATAAATCGCATTTCAAACATGGAATCGTTTTTATGATTTGCCGCCTTATTGTATGTGAGACATGGTGGCTTGGTTGTTAGCACACTCGCCTGAGGTTTTGGGTCCCCATCTGGGTGGAGTTTACACAGTAAATATGCCAGTGTTAAATCAGCACTATTAGAGATAAATTAACACTGACGGTGTCAAAATGTAACACTCTCAGTGTTAATTTAACTCTAATATTGTTGATTTAACACTGGCAGATTTACTGTGTAGTTGTTCTGTCCGTGTCTTTGTGAGTTTTCTCCAGGGTCTCTGGTTTCCTCCCACAGTTCAAAAACATGAAAGTCAGGTGAACTGTTTTTAGTTTTTAGTCCTGTGTTTAGTTAGGATGGTGTAATGCCCTGCCCTGTGCCCGGTGAAGTAGTTAGAGATTCAGCGTGACCCTGACCAGGAATAAGCAGAAGACCGTGCATTGATTGATTGCTCATTTGTTTACAAAGTGAATAAAATGCTTGTAATTTGTTGTTTTTTATAACTTCACAGATTTCAGATAATTAATCAGTTTCATAATAAGAAATGAAGGAACTTTACATTCTTCCAGAATAATGAACAGATCCATAGAAGACTCTAAACTGACTAATAAAGCTCTATAATATAGAGAATTCATATCTAAATCTAATTTGATAATCTGGATTTGAATGCACTGTAATATGTAAATGCAGATTGCATACGTTCATATTGTCTATAAACACAAAAATGGTTAACATGACAAACAATTCAAACAGCAGTGTTTGTGTTTTTTATGTGTATTAAAGGTCGCTCCAGAAACCCGAGCGGTAATAAACTGGATGCAGGATATTCCATTTGTCCTGAGCGCTAATCTGCATGGAGGAGAACTGGTGGTCACTTATCCATTCGACTGCACACGGGACTGGATCCCTCATGCGGACACACCTACTGCTGATAACGACTTCTTTCGCTGGCTGGCAGCTGTCTATGCCACCACTAATCTGGCGATGGCAAACCCCGATCGCAGAATCTGCCATTATGAGGACTTTCAGCAGCACAACAACATCATTAATGGAGCCGACTGGCACACTGTTCCAGGAAGTGAGAAAACATGAACACTAAACCACTTTGTTATAATTGAGAACTCAAAATTTTCACATTTTTATTTCTCTAAAACATTTCAACTCTTTACAGTGTGTCCTCTAAACCAATACAAATGATCCAGAATGAATTGTGTGGAGCAGCCATGAATTTGTGGACTATTCTGATTTCTTTGCAGCCAAGTTGGTTTTCGGCCAGTTTCTTGGGCTTATTTTTGTTAGCCTTTGTTAACCCAAAGTTCACACCGTGTAGGCAGAATGAACACATGAAACATAATAGCACATTTCCTGCAATTCCCATTAACCAAAGCTGAACTATAACTAATGTTATTTTAATGGACCAAAGTGGAATTTAAAAGCAAAAAAATATGTTGAGTTTTGAAATATATGTATCAAATTAAGTTAACGTCAAATGTAACCCAAATGGCAATGAATGAATGGCCCAAATGCGGGATGTCTGTTCTCTTAAGGCCCACATTTGGCCTCGAATGACTTCGTTGACACAGTTTGAGTCTGGCTGCCTCAACTCAGCCACTGGTCAAACTTATTTGGGCCAGATGTCAGGTACATTAACCCAAGTCAATCCCAGCTCTGTGTGGCCTGCACAATACTTGCCACAACTCCACCCGGTTCATGACATTTTGCCCACAGAACACATGCCAGTGCCATAGCTGTAAGTGCCACAGATTAGGTCCAAATGTGTGTACTGTGTAAATCTGTGAAGAAAGAACTACTTATTTAGCACAATGAGATGCATAATTATGCTAATTTGCTGTAGTACAGTTGTTGCAGCGGCATTCAAATGGAGTGTAAATTAATTGATTTATTAAGTGCCATCAAGTTGACTCTGACTTCTTCTGACCTTATAAATAGCGTTTCTCTAGTACATCTTTTCTTCTGTTTTGGTCTTCATGTTTATTAATGGCTTATTGGCTTGTATCCATCCATCTTTTAGATTCAACTTTTGACCAATAAGATTGCACACAATGAAATTTGACCTCCGCATTTAACCCATCCATGCAGTGAAACGCACACTAGTGAGCACACTTGCTTAAGGGCACTTCAGTCATGACCTGCCTGGGGATCGAACTGGCAACCTTCCCTTCCTGCCACAGGACCAGATCCTTCACCACCAGGCCATGGCTGGTCACCCTTTTCCTCTTTTAGCTTCATCTTCTCCAAGCCTAACTTTTCTTTGTAAGTGGCTTTTCTCTGCTGATCCTGATTATGAATCCAAATTATTATTTTTTCCTTCTGTTATCAAGTAATTGGGAGTATAAGGTTTTATTATAACAGCAATAAGCAGTAGTACTTGGATTAATTCACAGTTGCATTATTACATTGTAAAATTCAGCCATTTACCGGTAACTCAAATTGTGTATTATTGAATGTCTGTATTTGTAGGCATGAATGACTTCAGTTATCTACACACCAACTGTTTTGAGGTGACGGTAGAGTTATCATGTGATAAGTTTCCTCACGCCAGTGAGCTTCCTGTTGAATGGGAGAATAACAAGGAGTCTCTGCTGCTGTACATGGAGCAGGTATTATACACTTCTCTTCTAGTCTTTAAATCACTGCTTTAAGTACAGAATGCTTATGTACTGCTGTTCTGTGCCTCTCTTAGGTGCACAGAGGTTTGAAAGGGCTGATCAGGGATAAAGACACTAAAAAAGGAATTGCAAACGCTATCATTAAAATAGCAGGCCTGGATCATGACATTAGATCAGGTATGTGTAGAATGGTAAAATCCATGCATGCAAGTTTTAGAGGTACAACAACTAGTGTTGTGCACTTCCAAAAGCCTTCAAAAGCATGAATTCACTTGGACATTAATTCAGTAAGGGCATAGATGCACTGGCCCTGTCCTGGTCTTAGCTAAGGCAACAATTCCATTTATTCTAAGGAGAAATTGTAGCACATTGTATAAATAACTGGACTGTGGTGTGATATGTAACTGAAAATGAGGCAAGTTGGAAATGAAAATGACAATGCTGCACAAAAATGAGCTTCGTAACATTTAAATGTGATCTATCCTTACAGCCAGTGTGACTTTCTCATGCATACAAAACACTGACATTAAGACACTCAAAATGTAGATATTCTTTAAAAGAACATGAGTACTACAATGTCTCATTAGACCAAATGTGAAGTCTGGCCAAACTTCTCACCAGCAGCTGAATTCTACTAATTAACTGATTCTAGAAATGCTGGCCCATGTCATCTATACTACACACAATAGCCACATTTTGTATGATTTGTTATGTAAGGTACAAATTGTTGGATTGTGTACCTGACAGCTCAGTGCACAGATAATAGAACATATGTCTAAAAGCATTCAGACACTGAATTCAGCTACTTTGAGATGATTGCTCACGCTGGTGCTCTGTTGCACAAACAGTGTAATCTCTGTAGAATAGCATAACAAGTAAAAAAGAACACTCTGGAGCAGCCACACATGAGCCAGTGCTGGTCTTCGAGTACTCCTTGTCCAGATTCTTTTCCCATTTTCTCTGAAACCAACACAACTGAACTAGTTAATCAGTCCTAGAGAATTCAGTTCCAGCACACCTGGCTCTAATATTCAGATGCCAAGGCCTTCTATAACTGAATCAGGTGTGTAAGATTAAGAGTGCTAGAGCTAAACTCTTCAGGGTCGCAGATCTCCAGGACCTCCTCAGGGCACCCCTCACTTACCAAAAATAGTACCATGGATGAAGATGATGACCACTGAGCAGGTCTATGTGATGCTAGAACTCAAAAGGAGTTACTGATGCATGTTAAATCCCACAAGTTACGTTACTTCGGTCATGTGATGAGGCAGCACATGAGAGCGTTGAAGGAAGTGTTATGACTGGACTTGTGGAGGGAGTCAGAAGACGTGGAAGACCAAGAATAACCTGGATGGATAACATCAAGACATGGACTGGATTATCAGGTGCTAGCCTGCTACAAGCAACCAGAGACAGATGGCATTGGAGGGAAGTGACTCGTCTGTGCAGCCTACCATCGCAAAGCGTTGACATGACATGACTACCATTGTACTAGTGTCCAAAAACATTGTCTGTAAAATCAATGTACCAATGTAGAAATACAATGTTTTTGATGATGGTAACCGTGACCCTGATAAGGATTAAGCGGGTGTGATCATGGATGGATGGATAATATGATGGTTCCACTACTTTTTTGTAAGACTGGTCTACAGAGATAGAGGGACATAAAGCACATCAGTGTTGTGCTATGGAGTAGTGGAACTGTGTTCTCTTGAGTGATGGAGCTCCAGCTACTAGCATTAGTGATGTTTATGCTCCAGAAGCACATCCATCATCACTCCCTGACTTCACTGAATTTCTCATGAGTGAATACAGTCAGATCCTCAGAGCAGAGATCCAACATCAAGTTGTAAAGCTTTTTAAGAAGAGTACAGACTGTTACTGCAGCAAAAAACAACACTCTCTATTAATAGCCTTGAATTAAGAGGAAACATTGATTATGAGTGTGTCCAAACCTTTGGGCTTTTATAGTGTAGATATACTGTAAATCCCTTTTTACTGTAACTGCTGTAAAATGTGCTTTCTGTACAGGTCTCTAGAAGTTCTAATGCTTATCTCAATGTTTCTGTAGCTGTCGATGGCGATTACTGGCGTCTGCTGAACCCAGGTGAGTATAAGATGATAGTGTGGGCAGAAGGCTATTTCCCACTCATCCGCCGCTGCTCTGTGGGCTCAGATCCACAACCCACTATCTGTGACTTCAGCCTCACCAAGACACCACATGAACGAATCAAGCAAATCTTGGCCAAAGGCGGCAAACTTCCACGGGATGAGCAGCTCCGCATCCGTGCCTTACGAATGCGCAAACTACGAATCAGCACCAAGATCCTGAACCGCCGGCGAGAGCAGCAGCAACATCACACCAAAGCCAAGAGAAAGTGACTAACACACTAACAGGATGGAGAAAGGAGACGGGCACTGCTTATAGACGGGATGGGGAAAGGCTTAGATAGATGGGACCTAGAGTGAGTCCTGGATTAATGTCTTCACATACAGACACATTAGCCACTCTCTTATGTAGCTGGTATTTCTAAATTACAGCATGTTTTGAATTGAAACCAGGCAAAAGGATGCAACTCAAATGTTATATAACAACTGCATTGTTAAAACCATCTGGGCTTCACAGTTAACATTCACCCATCCCTGCAGCACAGAAGGTCTGTCTGAGACCAGCTCGTAAACACTGAATGTTTTTATCACAAATACAAAACTGACTCCTATTGGAGCTCTCCAGTGAATTTTTGAGGGTGTAGCTGGTTTTCTACACTCTTTTTGTATTTTTAAAAAATCCTATTTGTATACTCTGATAAATAAAACCTTTTCTTGTCTGACTTGTCTGTTTCAGTGCCCTTACTAGAGTTGGGCAATATGACAGTATTTATTGTGATCATGATAAATGACATTACATTGTCACAGTATGCTGTTCTGAGCATAATGTGGATACGGTTAGTACTTATAAACACTTTCAAACAGCATGTCATTAAAATGTTCTTTAATTAGTCTTGTTTATTTGGATTTAGTGCAGCACACCATGTAAAATGTGGAATACAGATCATTGAATTTAAAACATTAGCTTATTGTCTGTTGCAACTTGTCAGAAATAATAAATATTGGTGCATATTCTGTATCATAAAAAAATGGTCAAAACTCTAGGCGTTACATATTGGAAATGAAAACTCAACTTGTGTATTTGTAATATTCATTCATTCATTCATTCATTATCACACCCGCTTAATCCTTATTAGGGTCGCGGTTAGTCCCCCACCCCCTCACTGGGCGCAGGGCAGGGCATTACACTATTCAACTAAGCCCAGGACAGGGCGCCAGTCCATCGCTGGGTGACACACACACACACACACACAGACAGACACACCTAAGGACAATTTTTTAGAGTACCCAATTCACCTGACCTCCATGTTTTTGGACTGTGGGAGGAAACCGGAGACCCCGGAGGAAACCCACGCAGACACGGGGAGAACATGGAAACTCCGCTCAGATGGGGAATCGAACCCAAGACCCCAGCGCTGAGAGGCTAATGTGCTAACCACTAAGCCACCGTGCCCCCCTATTTGTAATATATGGATATAAAACTGCATCTGGATTACTCACAACAAAATCTGCTGCACTCGCTCGTTAAATATAATGAAGAGATTTCTACACAATACACTCACCACAGAGTTCATGGGTGAGGAACTGCAGGCCTGGAGGGCCAGATTCCTACACAGTTTGTGCAGGATGATTCAACTCAGCACTCAACTAAACTCAGGTGAAGCGTCAAAACTGGAAAAAAAAACTCCAACCATCACTTCACCACCTTCAATTTAACAAAACATGTTTTTGGCAATAACTGAAGATTTTGTTCTAAAATTCTTAGTTTTCATTAAGAATAACTCAATTTACATTATTAGGAATGGACTTTGCATAAATTAGAAAGATCAATGATATCATTTATTAATGACTTTTATTAATCACCATGTTTTTTGAGTAATGTCAGTTATACTTTTTAATTCTTTGTATATCCAAAATAGCTACAAGTGTATATACACCATTTTAAAACAAAACTTTTCAGTGCTATGTTCCATTTAATACACGTATCTTCAATTTAATATCATTAATAATTACCCCTGACAAACATGAATGAATCACCACACTTGGAGGATGTTCACCCAGCACACACGAGAAATAACCGCACAGTAATCAGCTGAATGAAATGGGTTATACATATAGAAAACCAGGAAAACTGAACTGACAACCCTTCAGTCCCAAGCCTGCTTCTTTAGGTCATCACTGCTTATTGCTTATTTGCTACAAAGAAAACAAAAAACATGCCCATGTGTGGTCTTGATTTATTTATTTTTGCCAAGGGTTTTAATATAAAATAATTTACTGTGTGTTATACAGTGTGGTTATATTGAATATAAAATCATATATTCCTGAGTGTTTACAGCTCAGTATTCCACTCATCCAAAAACTGCACCAGCAAGTTAAAAAGAATCTTTATTGTTTTGTACCTCTGCATCTTTAGTAGTATTTCAGTACTAACACGAATCATTATGTGATCAAGTAAGTTAAGATCAAACAAACAGAGGAATACTTTTCCCTCTGTGGCCCTTTTCCTCTATTCCCTCTTTCCAGACGTTTTGTGTATTGAACGTGAGAAAGGATCCAAGCATTGTCAGTAAAAGAACTGAACATCCATTCTTCTTGAAGGCTACATTAAAGATACCCAGCAGTATAAAACACTCATCTAATAACATTTCACTGCATCAAAAAAATAATAATAATAAAACCTCACAGACCTCGATATCTGCAGTACTCAGAACATGACGGCTGTGCTTCTGAACTGTCAAAAGTCAGTATGCATATGCATGACGAGACAGCAGGAAAAGCTGAAAGTTATCAGTGTTGATTGTCCCTGTTTTGGAGTTTGGTGTGTGTGTTTGTGTGTGTGAGAGAGAGAGACTGATGGAGGAAGAATGAATTCCTCACCAACACTCACTCAACCAAGAATCATTTATCGGCAGTTAGCTTATCTAGCAACAGACACGCATACTCAAATGCACACTTAGGCACACATGCACACAAGCGTACTGCTTAGACCAGCAACATATCAGACCCCCAAAAACATGACAATTAGTGTCACACAAGGCAAACTGCCTTTTAAACATAAAAAATACACATTAGTAAGAAACACACTGAAACGGCAGCTCTTATCTCAGCTCAAGTGTGAATACAGTGCTGCTAAAAAAAAACATTTGGCAAAATGCAGAAAACTCCATCCATTACAACATTAACAGCTTGCACTGCTTACATTCAGTGCTACTTTACACAATGAGAACTGACTGGCTTAAGCGGACTGCAGTGACCACACTGCCATAGGGAGAGGTCAACATCTGACATGCAGGCCAGGTTCTGAGACTGGAGTGAGGTCATATGCTTAGCAAAATGCATGAAGACTACAAAATTCAACTCTGCCATCTTACTAGCACCTCAGGCTCACATCTGTGCCACTCTGCATGCAACTCCATTCAGAGACACACAGTTAGAAAAGATTAATGGCTATTTCTCTCATTACTGCACACAGGTATGTGTTTTTTAGAGATTATAGTCTAAAGAACACACAAAATGAACTCTAAAAACATCTCATTCATTTACACAAACCCACATTCAAACCATGGCACTGTGAACCCAGAAAACATACACTCCCATTAAGGGCTGTTTGTTTCTTCACATCATCTGCCAGAAGATTCAGTCCATGTTTTTGTATGTATGCATGTGCTAGAAGTGGGGTTGGTAGAGTGCTACACGTCCGCTCAGACAGCCTGAGGCCAGCTGACAGTGCGTGGGAGAAAATTTGGAGGTGAGCACCACATCACTGTGGGAGTAGATGGAGCGCACCTCACGCAGGAGTGCCGTACGCACGGGCATGCAGTCTGCCAGCTCAGCACAGCGCTCATCAAAGGCCAGCAGGCGCACACCATAACCATACGGTGAACAGATAAGCCGGCCATCCGGGCTGAAGCACAGCTCCTTAATGTACCCGCGGCCAACGTTGGCCTCCTCTATGTAGTGCGTGAGCCGCAGAGAGCAGCGGGGGGAGACTGGCGGCCGTGGAGGAGCTCCTTCTTGGAACTCATAGACACAGGTCCACTGTAGAGAAAGACAGCAACATAAGTCACCAGCCAAGTCATTTTATTAATGTTTTTGCCAATAAAAAAGAAACAATAAACCACATTTGCCAAATAAATCACATAAAGGTAAGGCTGTTGACCGACAGTAGCAACAAAACTCAAAAAGGCAGCAAGTGATATTACACAGTAAAAGAGCACTCAAATGTATTTAGTCATTGTACTTGCTACTTTTGTCTTCGTGCTCTTGAGATATAAACTGCTAAGAGAAATGTACAACTTTGAAATCTGGCTACTGATGAGTTACATTATACAATGAAAAGTGATGATTCAGCTTTGCACAGTTAGCATAAAGGTAAATGGGGCACAAAAGCATTTCAGGCTTGCAACACATTCCACAAAAAGTTGGAACAGATGCAAATTAGCTAGTACTGAGGTTAAAAAAGACACAAAAAACATTGGGAGTAGCATATTTATCCTTCTACAGAGTATCATATCATTAAATGATTCAAGGAATCTGGAAGAATTTCAGTGCGTAAAGGGCAAGGGTGCAAGCCTAAGCTGAACACCCATGACCTCTGATTCATCAGACAGCACTGTATTATGGCTGCAGAAGCAAAAGATATGGGCTGGCCTTTCTACAATCCCGACCTATCCCCAATGCAGAATGTGCAGACACGTTTTAATGAAAAATGTGACAATGACAATCCTGTACTGCTGCACACCTTAAAATGTGTTCACAGGAATAATGGAATAAACCACCAGAAACACTTCATTGCTTCGTATTCTAACTGCAAAATGCCTTTTAAGTGTTGCGAGAAAGAATGGCAATGTTACAGAGTGGTAAACGCTTTATGGTCCAAAGTTTGAATGTGTAGGAATGGGTGTATATTAACAATGAAATGAAGCAAAACACGACATATTGCAGATTCATATTGCCTGCAATAAAAAAATACCAAAGAAAATATAAACACTGCATTTTTTAATTAACATTTTACATATTGTACTAACTTTGTCTCATATGGGGTTGTATATTACACTCATAACTCCAGCTTAAACTAAAGAAGGAAGCTTCAGACACCAAACTGGTTTTGAATGAGCTACATTAAGTACCTGTTAAATTGTGTACATTTGATTTTCTACCAAATTATAAAGAGAAGGGAGCTAACCTCTTGGTCATCCATATTGCTGGAGCAGCGCAAAAGTGTGGCCCAGCCTTTGGGATGCAGCTGAAGGGAGGTGATGCAGTTACCCCGGTCCCTCTCACCTGGAATCTCTGGAGTTAAAACCTCCAGACTGTTTCTGGGAGATAAACCTGAAAAAAAAAACTAATTTTAATAAACATTTACAAGCATGACATTTCCCATTATGCCATTTAAAGCAACAGTTTTAAATCTGCCAAATGTAGCAAAAGAGAGACAAATATAAAAGTTAACTTACCCTCTCTGTGTGGATGTGATTTGCTGTCATTGCCATGCCGAGAGACTGCTGTCCTGGAGCCTGTTGAGGAACTTTCTGAAAAAGGTGAAACACAATGTTGTCTTTATCACTTATTATTAAACTTTGAGAAAATACATTTAATCTCTATTGCAAAATCATGTATGTATGTATGTATGTATATATATATATATATATATATATATATATATATATATATATATACACACATACATACACACACACACACACACACACACACACACACAATACCATGCTGTGGCTGTACTGAGACATACAAAATCTGAATTTACAGCGTTTGTTTTATCTCAATTGCCGCAGTTCAATTTCGAAGTATTCAATACTGTGGATTGCAACGGCTTAATTAGTTTGTTATTTTCAGTGTACAAAATGGCAGTTTTTGTATCTAAACTTCTAAATGGGTTAATTTTAGGGAAATTTAAATTTTATTTTAAAATGTATATTAACAAATTCATACTCAATATTACAATAGGGTTCCTTGCACCATATGTGCTAGGATCCCTAAACATTATTTGCCAAATTTATCAAAGGTCACATACACACACATGCACGGGTGTACCTGTGCTGAGTGGGGCTCGTCTGGCCCGCAGAATTCTGCAGCTGCCAACCTCTAGACTCTGTGTGAGGTCTAGGTCATGTAAAATGAGCAGATAACCAGATGAGGTGGAGATGAGCATCTTACTGCAGTCTGGAGTTAGGCGCATGCGCATCAGATACCGTGTGTGAAAGAACTTCTTATGGGGACATCCGTCCTCTGTGAACCTGCATGCATGCACACCTGTTATAGCCCATCATTAATATGAGGGATACAAGACCATATGACAATGCAACAATACAAACCTGTTGGTGTCCCAAGTGATGACGTTCCCATCAAAGCCAGATGTTACAAGCAGACGAGTGTGTGTGTCATACTCAATGTTCTTCACCCAGCTAGCATGGCCATGCAGTGAACATACCTTGGAGTTCAACTTTCGCAAGTCCCATAATGCAATGGTGGTGTCATCAGAACAAGTGGCAAACAACCGGTTGTCTAGAAACCTGCCAGCACAATCACACAATAATTTAGTCACTATATCTCGCAGAAGTCAACACATTGACCATGGTTAATTTATTAGAAGTTTGGACGTATACTTATGTTACATAACAGACAGAGCTGTAGATGCTAATGGTATGTCCTGATTCTTAAAAGTTTTTCAAATTTTGATCACAAAAATCATCCGAATTAACATACAGAAAGACCATAAGTGAAAGTGCAAATTAAGTTAACTACTTTGCTTTCAAACATCGTTACAATGTAAAACACATGCTTTAGAGCATTATAGGCTTTTACAAATACAAAATACAAATATATACTCTTTGGGCAATATCACTTATGTGAAGATAAAATTTTTAAAGTACAAAAGTATTTGCGATAAAATTTACTAAAAGTATGAAAAGTGAAAGTTAGTTTCTGTTACATTATATTATCATTAAGTGCCATCAAACTGATTCTGTATCTTGGCGACCTTATGGACAGTGTTTCTCCAGAACATCCTGTCTTTTCTCTGTAGCTCATGATTCCTGATTATATTCATCCATCATGTTGGCCACCCTCTTCCTCTTCTACATTCAACTGCTCCAAAATAACTGTCTTTTGTAGTGAACTGGTTCTAATAATGTGTCCAAAGTAAGACAGCTTCAGTTTGGTTATACAGGCGTCTAGTGAAAGGTCAACTTTAATTTGGTCAAGGATATGTTTTCTATGCTCGGCAAGGCATTCTCAAAAGTCTCCAACGCCAAAGTTCAAAAGTATAAAATGTTTAACGTCACAGAAATACATATAATTAAATTTTCACCTCACATCACACTGGGTCTAATTTGAATGAATGAAATTTGATCCAACTGCAATCCATCATAACAAGGAAATCTACTGTATCATATTAGTGATGGGAAGAAAGAAAGAATGTAAGAGAGAGAAACAGAGAAAGAGGTAACATTATGATACCTTTATGCTGTTCGCCCTAATTTTGATGATGACCCAGATCTCCAGGGATCTTGTTTGAACAGATGTCATCTTGTGGGTGAACACCTGTATTCAAGTGTACTAGCAGTGCACCCACCTGATATTGTTCACACAGTCCTCGTGCGCCTCTACCAGAGTTTTGATATGTCTGGATGAAACAGGGTCGAACAGCAGTACCTCTGTCTGCTCACAGGCTACAGTCAGCACCGACCTAAAACACAAACAAACGCGCTCTGTCAGAGACTGTCAGTAGGTTCAGTTCTGTGCCCCTTGAGCTGGACTGCATGACTCTCTCTCTCTGCTTACCCGTCAGGAGAGTACTCCAGGTTAAACACAGCCCCGTGGGTTTGCGTGCTTAGGTTTACTGAGTCCGTGGCGGGGCTCATGGATGAATAGAGGCGGGTCATGGTGCGGAAGTTATCGCGAGCCGGATCTACAAGCGGGCCTCTGCGGACAGTCCGTTTCCAAAGCCAAGAGAAGAGGGAGTCGCAGACCCCTGAGCTCCTACTCCCTGAGCTCGGTGCACCGTCTCCCGCAGAGTCAAGCTTCGGCCCCGTGCGGCTCTCCGGAGGAGGCGAGGACGGCCTGGAGCATCTCTGCTCCTCCTCCTCTTCCTCCTCACTCTCCTCCTCTCGGAACAGTTCGTCCAGGTGTTGGGCTCCAGCGCTCCGGGACTCCTCGGGCTCGCTGCTGTCGCTCGGCTGGCCCGAGCTCATTGTGGCGGCGGTGGTGCCGTTTTGAACAAAAAAAGTTACAGACGGAGACTCGGCGCCTGGGCCCAGCTCCGCTTCACAGTGCAGCCCCTCGGGAGACAACGCCGGACCTGCCCTCCGTACACACACCGACTCCGACCAAAGCTACAAACGCCGAATAAACCCCATTAACGTAAACACCAGACCGCTGCGAATACGCGCAGACAACACATGACGTATTTCCGGTTCCTTTTTCAGTCAGAGATAGATAAAAGTGCAAGTGGATGTGCTCGTTACATTTTAAAACTTATTTTAAACATATTTTAAGTCTAATTTTACATAGAAGTTTAATTTAATACTATATTAGTAAGTCGTTAGTGTTTATCACATTTTTGAATAAGCTGCTTTGCCATTTTAAGCTCCAGAAAGATAAAATATGTTGCCCCTTCTCATTTCACCTTCAGTAAACACAACGTCATGTCAGCTTAATCTTTCTGAACCGTCTCATTTTAAATAAAAAAAAATGTGTTCTGGATAGTGTTTAATGTTTCAACACTTTACCAAAGAAACTGGGATGCTGTGCAAAATATAATAATAATAATTATTATTATTATTATTAACAATGTGCAAATCTTTAAACCATATATTTAATAATATATTACACAAACAACTTTTCCAATGTTGAAAATGATCAAATACAGTTGCAAGAAAAAGTATGTGAACTTTTTGGGATTACTTGGATTTCTGCATAAATTGGTCATTAAATGTGTTCTGATCTTCATCTAAATTACAACAGTAGACAAACACAGTCTGCATAAACTAAGACAGCAATTTATTCAGAAATCCAAGTAATCCTAAAGGGTTCACATAGTTTTTCTGGAAACTATATATTGAATTCCCAAAAGAACAGGTAAGACAGGTAAAATTTTATAACACAGGCTGAAACTTCACAACAAATTAGATTAACTGGCAACATGTCAGAAACATGACTGGATAAAATAATCCCAGAAAGGGTGAGACTTTGAGAAGAATAGACATTAAATGGTTCAATACAAGCAAATAGTCTAACAATTGAAAAATGTTTCTCAGTGTAATATAGTGTACACAATTATGAACAATAATAAAATGTGTGTATTATAAATATTATGGTAAAAATTATAAGTACCCTTATGAAATGTAAAGTTTTTTTCCTGTCATTTTATAACACAGCAAGGATTTTTCAACATAGCATTTCTAAACATACTAGTTTTCTTTAGAAAGTGTAAATTAATTTTATTTTGCATAGTATAACAGAACTATTTCAAAAGAAAAAATCACCTGGGTCAATATTATTAGCCCCCTTAAGAACTGACTCTTTTTATTGAGCCATAGTGCAAAACACTGCTGCGTAATAGTGTGCTTTAACTTTGCAATGATGAAAGTGTGTTACATCAAGTCACAGCTGGGGGTTATGTCCCAATTTATAGTATATACGCTTCAGGAAGCATATGTGCTGTCACTTGAGAAATCATCATGACAAAAATAAATCAATTTAAAGTTGAGAAAAATAATAATTGATGCTTACAAAGCAGGAAAGGATATACAAAGTTATCACAGCAATTCCAAGTGTCACAAACTGAAGTGAGAAGTTTTATCAAGAAATTCAAATAGACCCATAGAATACAGAACAAGCCTGGCAGAGGTAGGAAGTGCAATATTTCAAATACCCGGAAATAAAACTTGTAAGAGATGTGTCTAAAGACCACAGAACTGCCAAGACACTAGTTAATGACTCAAAAAAGACGAAATCACTAGAGACCTGCACAGAAATTATTTGCAAGGTTGCAGTTAAAAAAAAAACTCCACTTCTGCAGAAAAGACCTTCAAGTCAAACTGAAGTATGCTAATGACAACCTGGAGAAAGATTTATGCATACTGGAAGCATGTCCTTTGGTCCGATGAGGCAAAACTAGAGCTCTCATCAAGGTGGAAGGAATCATGAGGAAAGGAGGATATGTGAAGATTTTGAAAGAAAACCTTAAGAAGGTGGAAGGAAACCTTGGTCTGGGTCATTGCTTTCTCTTCCAACATGACAACATCCCAACACATACATCACTCCTGGTGAAGAACTACTTCCAGAAGACTAAAGTGAACATTATGGACTGGCCTGCACAAAGCCCGGACTTCAATCCCATTAAAAATCTGTAAGGACAACTGAAGAAGAAGGATCGTACCAGAAAGTCATAAAATCTGGAGGAGCTTGAGAAATTTGCCAAAGAAAAATGGGCTTGGATTCCTCAGGAGATGCCACTGCAAAGACTTGTTGAAAATGAATGCAAACGACTGCAGGTTGTTATCCAGCAAAAAGGACACACAACTGACTATTAACATCAGAGGAAATTATAATTGTCCATGGTAGTTTCTGTGGGCAAAGTCAAATTATTTAATCATTCAAATTAAAACTGGGATGTTTGAAAACAGCCCTGTCCTGGGCTTGGTTGAATAGTGTAATGCCCTGCCCTGCGCCCAGTGAAGGGGTAGGGGACTAACCGCAACCCTGATATGGATTAAGCGGGTGGGATAATGAATGAATGAATGAATGAATGAATGTTTGAAAACACCGTGTTAAAAGTTCTTTGCTCTATGTAATAGCACTTGGCAAATTCCTAAAACATTTTTCATAGGAAGCTAAAAATGTTGACCTTATCAGTATACATATATATGGTCTGTGTAGTGTATGAAACAGTGCAATTGATGTTGGTATTTCTTCCAGGAATTTTAATTTGCTTAATATTGATTGATCAAAAATGGGTGTAATTTCTACTTTATTTAACATTCAAACTGTTAGTGTACAAACACAGAAAAAATATATATAAAACAAACAAAAAAGGATGAGTTTACTGACCAAAAGCACATTGTATAAATTGTATTAAATGCATTCAGTAGTTAATATCATTGTTCAAGCAAAAATTGCTAAAAAATAAATAGCAATTTCTGAAACACTTAGGGCTTAATTTATTGCCTATTCTGAGAGTCAGTACTACTACAACTTAACCATTACAGGTCAAGCTTCATCTGGACTGAACTATCCGAGATGTCATTTACTGATATATTACAACATGTCTCTCACAATCTCTGTGTGACTTTCCTTCATGCTGTCATAAACAGAGCGATACACACTCAGAACCTCACGCGCTGTTGGCCGTAGCTTAGGATCCTCCTTCTTACATTGTGCATGGATCTGAAAGAGGTGGAAGTGGATAACGTCACTCCCTGAAACATGACCTAACAGAAACTGTGTGACATCAGGAATCTTCCAGATGTCTGATTTTTCATTGTAGCCAGGCATTAGTTCATCTGAAAAAGGCACATCCTCGCCATAAGGCCAAAGCTGTTCGGGAGCAACAAAAGGACCCATCAGCTGATGGTGACCACATTTCACGCCCTGACGCTCAGGCTCCACCAGTGGTAAGGCATCCAGGTCGTTTGCTATGAGCCGCAGATCAGAGGTCAGCAGGAACTGACTGAGTGTTTTGTGTATGTCATTAGAGTCGCACATGACACGGGTACCTACTGGGCTGTTGTGCAAAAAGACCAAGAAGGCAACGTAATCCAGTGCCAGCCGCAGTCGTATGTGCCAGGAGTTCTGGCTGCGGTAACGATCCTGAGCGAGAGTAGAATCAAGTGTAAGTGCAGATCCCAGAGGGTGGTACTCTGTTACAAACACTCCATCTTCTTCACACACACCCACTAGTGTTACAACACGGACACTCTGCAATGACCGCAGCATGGATACTCCATGGAGAAAATCTGCTTTATACTGTTCTGATGATAAGACAGAAAGTGCTACTTTTTGCCCCTTCCACTCTGACAAATATACCTGGAACACACAAAGAAGACTTAATTAATTCCAGCATTCAACAATCTGACAAATATACATCAAATGCTTTCTCATTCGGAAAGCCAAAACATGTACTGAAACTTCAAATATCCGAAAAAAAAAAGAAAAAAAAAAAAAAGACTGACCTTCTTCACAGCTCCTTGTCCAGTCATCCTGAGTCGACGAACATCTGCCCTGACTTCAGCACACTGTAGCCAGGGGGTGCAGTGCATCATAGTGCCCACTTTGAAGTATCCTGGTGGGCAGTATGTATGTGTTGATGGAGGAGGACTGCTCTGATATAAAGAGTCCAGATAAATGTAGAGCAGCACATTGGCACAAAGCAGCGCTGCAAGACAAAGGACCACCACAGGCACCCCACACTTTGTCCCACGTCCTCCATTGCGACCCATGATGGCATCTTATCCTGTGTAAAAGAGCAAATTAATGACCAGGTTTTTTTTACATGGGCTTTTGCCTTTTGCCATTGCCATGCTTGACAGATGAAACCCGAACCTTCATGTACATGTAGGTGGTCCTAATGTCACTGTATCTAATCAAAATAAAATGTCATGAAATTGAATTAGTAAACATATGAATGCCCGTTTTCGGCTAAACTAACCACGCCCCCTTCTCATTGATAAGCAATCAGGATGCGGGCATGCTTGTGCGAAATACCTCTGGCTGGAGTTCAATCTTCTAATTCAGTGATACCTACAAAACAAAACATCAAGCTCATATAATCCTGATCACAAATATACTCCAACATGCGATTTGGCTTGTTGGACCTGTGTAGGTGGCTGCTGCTGATTTCATTTCAACATCTACTTAGGAAAAATTAAAATAAGTCTGTACGTTTGTAGAGAGCTGATAATGAGTTTTCCTCCCCTGTGAATTGGTGCTTTTAAGTGGTACTCAACTGTTCTCCAGGGAACTCATGCTTTTCTGTTGAGATTTTACAAACTATGTATGTGTAGCGAAACTTCGTGTCCACGCAGTGGCATCCTAAAATATTAAAATATCTGAACTCGTTCGCACAATTTCAGACAAGTAGATAAGCGTGTTTGGTAGCTATTATGTTAATTGTAAAACAAAATAGGTTTTGTGGCCCAAGACTAAACTGAGAAACGTAATGTCCCACATACTTACCGAGGTGTATAGTATACATGCTCAATTCAACATTAACTCAGTTTTGTTTTAATGTATGACAAACATCATAGAAGGAGCGACTATACACTGAAACTCATGACCAGTGTTTTCATTCAGCGCTGTTTTCTTCTGTTCCTGCCGTTTATATTTGGTCTGCGCACTGCACTGCCCTCTTGTGTCAGGTAGCAGTACTGCCGATCTCTCACAGACCCAGTAGAGTGAAGAGCTCATTATTATAGTGACGCAGCTTCATCCTCAGCAGTGTATGAGACTCTGTGAGTGGTCTCATTGACATTTTAAACGTATGGAGGAATAAACACACCTGCGTGGATTTTTATCTGCACATTTTCTACCGCACAAACACAGCTTCTTCTAAAATTCTGTAATAATTTGTTTCATTTCTTATTTAGTCTGTTTTAACTGTCTCCATGGATCAGCTTCATTCAATATTAATACTTTTGGTGTCAACTTGACACCCTTTTATCACACACACACACACACACACACACACACACACACACACACACACACAAGCTGTACGTGAACATCAGGGTACCCGCTGCGTGATATTAGTCTGTTAATGAGCTTGATTTTCAGTACAAAATGTTTGAATGATGTCGTATCCTTCGTGATTTTGTCCTCATGGATCGTGGGAGCGGGACGCGCGAGGCTTGCCGCACGGAGCGCAGGGTCCGTTTCCGGGTGGCGTCTGCGCGCTCTGGACGCGTGCTCGCGGAGGTTTTCCGGGAGAACACGTTTGAGGACCCGGCGGATTCGGACACAACCGGCAGCACGGAGCCCGAGCGCGCGGCCTCGCCGGCAGTGAGTGAGACTAACAGCCACCTGTGCGCTGCGGCGGGGGCTGGGGCGCGCGCGGACGACAGCGGGAGCGAGCCAGACGACCTGCTGCTGTACGCAAGCGGCGCGAACGAGCGTCTCTTCAGCGGCAAGCGCGTGACCATCCGCAGCAAGAACGGCACGGTGCGCGGGGTGCGGGACAAGGTGAGCGCGGGGCAGATGCTCTTCAACACGCTGTCCAAAGTTTACGGGGTGAGTACAAGAGGCTGTCAGAGGGACACATGTACGGAGCTTCTAATTCAGACGTGCACTGATCAGTCACTTCATTAAAACATCTCATTTTTACACTCACTGTCAATTTTATCAGCTCCACTGACCATACAGGTGCACTTTGTAGTTCTGCGATTACAGACTGTAGTCCGTCTGTTTCTCTGAATACTTTATTAACCTCCTTTCACCTGTTCTTCAATGATCAGGACCCCCACAGAGCAGGCATAATGTGGGTGATGGATGATTCTCAGTACTGCAGTGACACTGGTGTGGTGGTGGTGTGTTAGTTTGTGTTGTGCTGGTATGACTGGATCAGACATAGCAGAGACCTCGGTGTCATTGCTGGAGTGAAAGTAGTGCCCCTATCAAAACTATCCAGCCAACAGCATCCTGCACAGTAAATCTGCCAGTGTTAAATCAACACTATTAGAGTCTATATAGTGACTCTCAGTATTAATTTAACTCTAATAGTGTTGATTTAACACTGGCAGATTTACTGTGTGTGACCACCAATAAAGGACTAGAGGACCAACACAGATGAGCTGCTGTCTCTGACTTTACAGCTACAATGTGGACCATCCAGGTAGATGTGTCTAACAGAGTGGACAGTGAGATAACTGTTTAAAATGTCCAGCATTACGGTGTCTGATTCACTTGTGCCAGCACAACACTCACTAACACACCACCACCACATCAGTACCACTGCAGTGCTGAGAATGATCCAGAACCCAAATAATAGCAGCTCTGTAATGGTCCTGTGGAGGTCCTGATGGATCAATGATGGACTAATGGACTAACTTTGTTTGTCAATGGTGACTAACAAAGTATACAAGCACATGGTTTACACTAGCTGTACAAAATGCATGTATATGGTAAGATGACAACAGTGAGTGTAGATACAAGGAGATGGTATTCATATCCAGACTGAGATTAATTTTACAATAATTTTAACGTTTAACAGATTTATATGACGAAACACCACTGGCATTAAAATTTAGTCCAAGACTAGATTTTTCAAAGAACAGCCGTATAAGTTAGAATGATATATAACCCTTTTTAATTTTCTGTATTTCTTTATACATTTGACCTAAAACTTCATGAGATTGTAACACAAAAATAATAGACTTTGAAAATGAACCAGTATTACATGTCTGTGAGTGGCAAAAGTATGTGAACCTTTACTTTAAGGTGGGACCCTTCTGGTGTGACCCCCTTGTGCAGCAATAACTGCACAACTGCAATAACGAAACTTTTCTGGTAATTGTTAATCAGTCACGGACATCAGCTTGGAACTGCTCACTTCAGGTCCTTCCACAACATTTCCATTGGATTAAGGTCAGGACTTTGACTCGGCAATTCCAAAACATTAACTTTATTCTTCTTTAAACATTCTTTAGTAGAACAGCGTGTGTACTTAGGGTCGTTTTCTTGCTGCATGACCCATGTTCTTTTGGGATTATGCCCACAGAAAGATGTGCTGACATTTTCCTTTAGAATTCTCTCAGAAAATTCAGAATTCATTGTTCCATCAATGATTACAAGACATCCTGGATGCAGCAAAACAGGCCCAAACCATGATACTACCTCCACCAGGTTTCATAACACTTTTCATTTAAACCAAAATATTCATTTTGGTCTCATCTGTCCACAAAACATTGTTCTAGTAGCCTTGTTACAGGTGATCTTTAGCTAATTGTAGACAGGCAAAAGTGTTCTTTTTGGAGAAGAGCCACAACTTTGAACCATGATTCACTTCCACAAATATGTTGTGAAGATCAGGATTTGGTAGATCCCTTTTTATATAAAACAGGGCACCCACTCACACCTGATTGTCATCACTTTGTTTGATAACACCCGATCCTAATTTCTCCTTCAAATTAAGTGCTAATCCTAAAGGTTCACATACTTTTAACACTCAAAGACATAATATTGGATCCTTTTAGGATAAAGTAGAATAAAGTAGGACATTAACAAATTAAGCCTGTTACCACTTTCTTTCCTTAAGGGCTCTCTACATGGAAACAAGGCAAAGAGACCATGAGGCCCTGTTTGCCAACAACACTGCAGCAATAAAGCAGTGCAGAGCAGTGTATAGGGGCCCACCTGGACTAGTGAGAGAGGGGCCTCAGGGATAAACAGAGGCCAAGTACTGTTTGTGTCCATTTGAGTGAACACCTTTTTTAAATGAAAATTTTGTAAGTGATATTTGTAGAATGTTGTAAATATGCCCTTTTTATCAATATGATTGAGTTACAATGATTGTAATGTTCAAATGTGTTCAGTTTTTAGATGTTAACATGTATGGCTTTGAAATGTGCATCTTTAGAAATATTCAAACCGTGTGTATATATTTTTGCCCAAATTCTTACATTGCTTTTTATGAAATGAGTGTATTCAGTGCATTATTTGTAGTTTTGGGAAAATACAGGATATTTTCATCAATAGAACTTAGGCATTTGGAACTAATTTTTATGACAAAGGTTTGTTTTTCTAATAAATCTACAACCTGGATAAGGATAATTTGTTGCAAAGCATCCTCTCATGTATAAGTTCAATTATGAATAAGTCCAGTAGGTCAAAGAGCTCACTTTCCCCTGCATAATTCAGTATTTGTTCTTAGAGAGAGAGAGAGAGAGAGAGAGAGAGAAGTGAGAGAGAGAGAGCAATAGCTAGAGTGAGTGAGTGAAGTGAGTGTGGGGGTGGGGTGGGGTGGGGTTATCTCACATATCAGCGGTTCATGTTTAAGATGTACCCGACAGACTCCAGTCTAAGAAAGGTATCTGACCTCAGAGTAAGGTTAAAGGACGTCCCAAGGCATCAAGATAAAGATTAAGAGGTACAAGTAAGGGCAGTGCAGTCAAGCATTGGAGAAAGTCGTCTCCAAATTGAGAGTTTTTATTGTGCCAAAAGAGTGCTAATCATAGAACAGCTATAAAACCCAGAGGAGGTTCACACAAAGACTTTTATTACTGTAACTCTACATTGACAATTCAGTAATTGACATGGCCAGACATGTACCAGTTTTCATGATTAAAATGACATATACAACCAGTGCAAGGACAGAGAATCATCTTCTTACTCTCTTCTGCTCCTCAACAACCTGTAAAGAACATATTAGTGCATCTCCGAAAATGTTATTATTGTGGGGGAAAAAGTTAATTTGTGTATCATAATTTAATTCAAGAAGGTAAACTGTCATATATTTCATCTTCATTACTCACACAGAGACATATTTCAAGCCTTTTTGTTTTTAATGTTGATACTGTTTGAATAGCAATTTACTGAAAAATTCTGGATTTCTGATTTTCATGAGCTAGAAGCCAAACTGATCAAAAGTAAAACAAAAACCGGCTTAAAATGTCAATTTACAAATAATGAAGATGAAATAAATGACAGTTTACATTTTTTGAATTACATTTTAAACAGTAGTGAACTTTTTCACAATATTCTCATCTTTAATGTGTTACTGTACAGACAGTATCTATTATATATTCACATATGCTCTTTACAATGTGCATGGCAATATTACAGTTATCAAAGATTAAACAGAACACATAACATACACTACTTTATTAAAATGAGCATTCCTTGCTGGTTTCCCTTGTTTTACATACAGTGCTCCAGCAGACACAGAAGGCTGAAATCACATTAAATGTAGGCTAAAGCAGAACATAGAAGCATAAAACAAATGGACAATCTGTACTTGTTAGGAGCTTTGAGAAAGAGGGCAATCGTCTTAGAAATTCTTCAGTAATAGCTTAATCCATTAGCTAAATGTGGACATTATCTTATAATTAGAAATGTAAGCTACTTAATTAAAAATGAAGGTTTGATTAGATATTAAGGCTAATGATAGTTGATGTATTTTGGTCATGTTCTTGCTTCCGATCATTCATTAGGTCTTGGATAGATCACCACTTTTTCCTGGCTCTGTTCAAACTCATTTCAGAAAGGATTTTATTCCAGAGTGGATCCAGTGACAAATGTTCTCAGTTAACATTTGCTGGGATTTTACTTTTAAAACCACCTTAATTAGGGTTTTACCAATATTTGAATGTAACCACTCAGTGGTGGCCATGCAAACAGGATTTTGAGCCTTCTTCACATAGACAATCAGAAGACTGTAAGCAAGGCAAAGACTCCATACAGCAGAGCGCAGGGGTACGCCACCAGCAGCTGCTGACCGCCCATATCCAGAGTAGAGCTGAAGATTTTCGAGGCTGAGAGACTGCACCACCCAATCACCAACAAGGCCAGCAACGTGCCCAAAAGCCCTCTGGACACACAGCAGAAAAAGACATTGTTCTACACCAACCAAGAATCTGGAAAATCCATCTGGTTAATGTGCTAGTTCTCTTTTGTTTCAGTAAGACGCATTAGCAAAAATGCTGAGCATTTGATTCTGAATGTGGCAGAAATACAGGACGAATGAGGAAAACAACACAGAAAGTGAGACACTGATCATTCCAAAAGACAAGGTTTATTGTGTTTTTATGCTGTAATTGATGAATTGTCCAAATACACTCACTGGTCTTGTCATAAGGTTCGCATACCTTGTATTATTCACTGTTAGCCTCCTTTCACCCTGTTCTCCTAAGGCCCCAACAGGAATGTAATATTAGGGTGGTCAATCATTCTCAGCACAGCAGTGACACTGATGTGGTGGTGGTGTGTTAGTGTGTGTTGTGCTGGTATGAGTAGATTCGATAGATCAGAGCTCCTGATGATTTAAGACCTCAGTGTCACTACTGGAGTGAAAATAGTGCACCAAACAAAACAATTCAGCCAAGAGTGTCATGTGGACTAGAGGACAAACTGCCGCTATTGTCTCTGACTTTACATTTACAAAGAGGGCCAACAAGTTATGTGTGCCTAATAACGTGGACAGTGAGCCAACACAGTGTTTAAAATCTCCAGCAGCTCTGCTGTATCTGATCCACTTATACCAGTGCAACACACACTAACACACCACCACCACATCAATGTCACTGCAGTGCTGAGAGTGACCATCACCCCAATAATACCTGCTCAGTTGTGGTCCTGTGAAGGTCCTGACTATTGAAGAACAGGTGAAAGGAGGCTAATAAAGTACCCAGAGAAACAGATGGACTACAGTCTAATTGTAGAACCACAAAGTGCACCTGAATGCACAGTGGAGCTGATAAAATAATGAGTGTAGATACAATGAACTGGCCAGTGAGTGTATTTAGAATATGTGAACTACTGCTATGATAGTAGATACTAAAGGTGTAATCATTTCAATACAGAACAATTAACAAGAACAAACATTACAGTGTATAATTGTATAATCATAGAATCAAGACATTGTAACATAAAACATTGAGAACTGTTCTGAACATAAATGTCTATTGTTATATTTTTAGTAGATACTCACTGCAGGGAGTAAACAACAGCGAAGGCAGAGAGAGCCACCATGGGCAGCAGACAGTATCCTAACACACTGGCCACACATCCATAGGAGATGGTGTATGCACTCATTAGATTCAGCAACATGTACATGGCAACACAGCCCAGTGCACTGATACCATATACATAGCCAAAATGGGCCTTCCCTGCCTGCAAAGACAGCCAAATATAAACAATAGCTGTATATTTACCCACACAGTGTAAAATACAGTGCATATCATATCAAATGAAAGGTGTAAAACAGGCATTATCAGTTCAGTCCTATTAGGCAGAGGACCAGCACAGATTGGTGATTTTAAAGCTCTTAATTCAACTAATCAGAGCCCAGTTTCCCAAGAGCATGGCATTATTAAGAAGAGCTTTAACCCATTTAACTGTTTAACATCCTCACCGAGAAAATATTTTTTTTTGGGTGGGGTAAATAATAAAAACAGTGATTTTTTTAGGACCCCAGATTTTTTGTTAAATGTACACTTTAAACATACAGTGCGTTCACTTTATGGACTGACAGATTGTGCAGCAGCAGACAGCAGCTACAGTCAGTAATAGTAAACCTGCAAAGTTATAATAAAAACACTTATAAGTATAAAAACAAACTGTGCATTAATCTCTGTGTGGTGGAGCAACAGCACTAATGGTTTTACAGCATATGATGCAGTTTATTCCTTGTAGCTATGAAGCTGCTGGTTTGCATTAAGACAAGAAAATGTTGCATTTCTAATGCATTTTAGTGTACCATACCTCTACCATTTGGTAGAGAAGGCACAATCACATTGTGTTAAGTTCAACACATTCTTCAATAAGATATAGTGACTCAAATGTACTCTACCAAATGGTAGAGCACAATGTTAAAGGATTACCTTTAATGAGACACTGTTCACTGTAATGCTAGCTCTACCATTTAACAATGGTCTTTGTGCCAAGATGGTTTTTGGAAACCCAGCCAAGTTTATAACCAGATTTAGTTGGGATGTTAGAAAATGAAATCACCAAACTGTTCTGGACAACCCCCGTGGTTTAAGGTATATTATTACCATTAAAAGGGTGACGCCTAAAGCAATGCAGAAAAGTACAGGTCCAGTTAGGTCCGTCTCATTCATGATGCTGCCATCCGCAGGCTTCAGTGGGTTTAACACAGTCAGAGTCTTCTGCCAGATGTGATCAAAGTTAATGCCCAACTCTGATGAGATACATGCAGTAATTGTTCTTCAGTGTAATTAAATTAACTTAAAATACAAAGGTCACTTGAAGACAAACTTGTTATTTACCCTCTAACAGTGGGGGCTCTTCCTCAAATGTGTCAGTGTTCTCTGTGGGTCCAGGAGGTGCTCCAGGCTGGAACACTTGACCAGTGTATGGTGCATCCATTGGAGGTGCATAGCAAGGAGCCACATCATCTCTGCCAAGCACAGTATAAACAGCTGCTCACTGTATTTTTGTTGTATTTTGACTATTTATTGGACTTACATACCAAATTCAATTTCCATTTTTATATGACCATTATTCCACCAATTGTTTTCCCCTTAGAATTAAACAGGCTGATTTGAACATATTTTTGATATTTTTTTATGCCTGAGCATCACTGAACTTCATTCAAAAAGTAGTCCAAGCTGAAACACTCCTGAGCACTTCAACATGAATGATCAGGACAGGCCTAACAGATCAGGACAAGCCTAATAGGCAGACAAAAGTATTCAACTGCTCAAATAAAGTCATTTATCACTTTAATCTTCTCTGCACAGCTAGATTTTTTTAGAATTGTACGGCAACAGTAAAGTGAAAGTGCACAGTCATTAACTAATACTTGCACACTGACAAATTTGACCCCCACATTTCATCCATCTGTGCAGTGGATCAGATACACACACTAGTGAACAGCAAGCACATGTGCATAGGCAGCTCCTATCCACAGCATCTATGGGTTCCTTGCTTAAGAGTGCTTCAGTCACATCCTGCCAGAGGATCAAACCACCAACCTTCCACTCACAAGACCAAGGCCCTTACCACCAGGCTATGGAATGATGCCCAAAATCCCATTAAGAGACCTTAGCCATCTTATCGGACATCAAAGAAAACTCTGTGTTAATGTAAAAGACTTACATCATGACCTGATAAGGCTGGGACGGAAGTCTCAGTGCCAATTATAAGACACTTTCTTGTGCCTGACAAATGCATATGATCCATAACACCAAGTAGTGCATGTTTTGTTTCATCACGTCATAGAACTGTTTCAGAACTGAAGACCGATCCAATTTCCTTTCACCATCTTCCCATCACCCCTTCTTCTTTGTCAAGAGTGGCATAAATTATGGAGCCCAGCCAAGTCCTTGGTTGTTAACAGATGGCATATGATTGGCACACATCTATACCAGCCTAAATAACCTTTTAAATGTTTAAAAGGTTTTAAAATTATTTTTATTATAAAGGTGGCTAAATAATTTTGAAATGGCAGGTTTAATAAAATATTCTGCTTTTCTTAAATATAAAATAAAACTTTGCAGGTTTACCATTACTGACTGTAGCTGCTGCACAAGCTGTCAGTCCTCATTTAACCTGTACAGTAGTGCAGCAGTTCCCTATCCTGGACTACACATGCAGAATGTTTCCTGTTCAATACCCCTAATCCAAATAATCAGCAAATTAGCAGGTCTTTCCTGAGCTGAAACGAGCACAAAAAACACTAAAATGTGCTGAGCCAGGAACCTGTACCTTATTGGAAAGGAACTATCATAGGATTATTGCTGACCAGATATGAACATGGTGATCTATTTTAGCACAGCATTGATAAAGTCACAGAATGATTATGCTTATCTTGGTGAATACCAAAGACATCACAAACACTTACACATTGTGGTAATCTGGGTTGGTGTATGCAGGGTCATAGCCATAGGCCTCTTGTCCAGTATTATCAATGTAATACTCTGATTGGTAGAAGTCTTGATCAAACCGCTGAAAGTCACCCATTCTAACAAAAAGTAATACAAGAAACAGTGGTAAGAACTGCAACTGGAACTATTACACATTAGCACATTAGATCACACTTCTCTCAGTCTCTGTGTGCTGGTAATTAACTGAAAACATCATCTACATTACTTATACCCCTAACTCGTTACACAAAGTTGCAATAAAATCCATATCTAAATGAAATACCTCAACAAGTCCTGTAGAGCAGGCCCAGACTCAAAAGGGTGGTATATTATGGTGAGGGTCTGTTTGGTCACCAGGCAGCTGTAGACAGTGTGTAATAAGCATTTGAGGGGTTATTTATAGTCAGCTATATTTACCCAGAGGACATGGACAGCTCTAAGACTAGTGGAAAAAGTTAGGAATTAGTAATGATTTTAAGCGTCAAATCGTAGATTTATGTTACTTCTTGTGTGGAGATTTCTGTCACTTAAAATCACTTGTTTACAGTACAACAAAATATTAAAGGTCTTATTAATTTCATCCATGCCACTTAAAAAATATTCTTTTGAATTGAAAATTTATTATTATTAATTTACTATTAAATATTGAATAAGCAGTGATGGATGTCAATTTCTTTTATCAGATCAAAGTTTCCTTTTTCTCCAATGTCTGCTGGTGCTGTGGTTTAATTGGTTCCAGTGCCTGCACAATACAGTAGAAATCCTGAGTTTGAATCTCAGCAGTGCTTTGTTAACAACAAATCTATCTATCTATGTCTATATCTATATCTATACACACACACACACACACATCAGTTCCACTTCAATCAACATTCTGCATCAGTGTTAGATTTACTCCAATCAGCTGTGTCATTTAACACACTCACTACCCTTGGTGCTGCTGTTGCCTGGGGGTTGCTGCTTCAATCCCCAGGCAGGCCATGCCTGAAATGGCCTTGTGCAAGGAACCTAACCCCCAGCTGCTCCCTGGGTGCCATTGACAAGGTTGCCCACTGCTATGTGTTCTCAATGCCCCCTAGTTTATGTATGCATGCATTTCACTGCTTAGATGGGTCAATGACTGTGCACTTTCACTTTTGTGTAAGGGTACCAATAATTTTGTCCACTTCAGTATACTACAGGCTTAACAAAATTAATTTATGTTCACTATTTAATTCAAAAAGTTAAACTGTCACATATGTTCAATTCATTAAGCATAAAACAACATATTTCATTCATTTTATGTTAATACAATATGAATAGTAATTTACTCAAACTTTAAATAAAATACATTCTAATAATTAGAGATTCTGGATTTTATGAGCTATAAGCCAAATCTGTAAAACAAAAAAGGCATACAATATTTTATTTGTAATAAATATGACAGTTTACATTTAAAAATTAATTAAACTTTTCCACAACATTCAATTTTTTTTTATGCAGCACTGAATATTCTTAATTATGTGATTTACTCTGATGTAATATACTGAGCTATGTTTGAAGGTTTCTCTTTTAAAAGCCCCTTAATCATCTAGTTTTTATTTGCTAGTTTTGAGACATACACTGCTCAAAAAAATAAAGGGAACACTTAAACAACACAATGTAACTTCAAGTCAACCACACTTCTGTGAAACCAACCTGTCCAGTTAGGAAGCAACACTGATTGTGAATCAATTTTACCTGCTGTTGTTCAAATGGAACAGACAACAGATAGAAATGGGAGGCAAATAGCAAGACAACCCCTATACAGGAGTGGTTCTGCAGGTGGTGACCACAGACCTTTTCTCTGTTCTCATCCTTTCTGGCTGATGTTTTGGTCACTTTTGCATTCTGTCAGTTCTCTCACCATAGAGGTAGCATGAGCCGATGTCTACAACCCACAGAAGTTGCTCAGGTAGTGCAGCTCATCCAGGATGGCACATCAATGCGAGCTGTGGCAAGAAGGTTTGCTGTGTCTGTCAGCACAGTGTCCAGAGCATGGAGCAGATACTAGGACACAGGCCAGTACACCAGGAGACATGGAGGGGGCCATAGGAGGGCAACAACCCAGCAGCAGGACCGCTACCTCCTTCTTTGTGCAAGGAGGAACAGGAGGAGCAGAGCCAGAGCCCTGCAAAATAACCTCCAGCAGGCCACTAATATCCATGTTTCTGCTCAAACTGTCAGAAACAGACTCCATGAGGGTGGTATGAGATTTTGAGTATGATTCCAAATCCAGACCTCCAAAGGGTAATAATTTTGATTTACATTGATCATTTTTGTTCCACATTCCACTATGTAATAAATAAAGATTTTCAACTGGAATATTTTATTCATTGAGATCTAGTACGTGTTATTTTAGTGTTGTCTTTGTTTTTCAAAGTCCAAAATTAAAAGCAGCTTAAAGCAATTATTTTTTCTCTCATTGATGTGTAGAAAACTGTTCCTATAATTAAATAAAGCATTGTTAAACCATCCTTAAAATGGAACCATCAAACCTCTCACATCACAGGAATAATAACAGGAATTATGGCTGTCAATGCAGTATTTGGTAAAGAAAATCTCTAATTCAGTTGGACAGTTAATATGAAAAACAGTACAATGCTGCTAGAGAGACAGTCCTGTTATTTTATTGATAGAAAACAATGATAACACCATGACAGCTGACATGGACCATTTATTTTGTAAAAAACATTAGTAAAATATTAATAGAAAAATCATGTGATCTTTAAATTATTTTGGTTCCTAAAAGTAACATTACATCTCCAAAAATGTACACTGTTCACACTGGTATAAAAAGTTGCACAACACTCAGATCTTACCACAAACACACCATAACATACACTAACACACAAAGTAAGCTGCCTAAAAAGTTAACGTTCAGGTCCGTTTTTGCAAAGATTACTGCCAAGGCGTTCTTCTTCCCAGCACATGGTTGGTGACTTTCTGTAACACAGAAATAAAAAAACTATAATAATAAAATTTTAACTGAACAACTACACAAATACAAATGCCTGAAGTGTCTAACTAGTGTGTGTATGTGGGGAAAACATATGTATTTTACCTTAAGGGTGGGCGATATGGCAAAATGATATCATGATACTTGGAAACATTTTCATGTCATTAAACACAAACATTATGATATTCTGTTGTTCTCTGTAGTCGGATATATTTGAAGTAGTGGAGATGAAACAAAAATTTTATGCTTGATTCAGATTTCTTTACAGCCAACTTTACTGATGGCCCTTCCACAACAGATATTTATTAGTCTTTTCATACTGTGGGCCCAACAAAGGCACACCCAGAGCACTTTCTAGTAGGGGTGCAGGAAAAAAAATTGCTTCAAGCTCGAATCGCCTTTCTCACACTGAACGATTCAAAATCGATCGTTTTCAAAAAATATATTTTTTTTGCGGGTGCGGATCTGCCTTCTCAGCCACCATAGTGCTAAGCAAAACAAGGAAGCAGCGTGGGCTATGTACAGGCATGCAAGCCAAGCCGTGGTCTTTGAAAGCAACCATTTGGAAACACTTTGGATTTTACCGTCAACCCGGCCCGGGTAAGAAAGGGCTTGATGTGACTCATGCGATTTGCAGAAATCGCAACGGTAAAGTAACGTATTTTGTTTTGATTTGAAAGAATCTGAAAAAAATCGATTTGTGACCCCAAAAATCGATTCAAACCAGCATTTCAAAACATTTAAAGTGAAATAAATAAATAAAATAAAGTCCAATACTACAGTAAGAAGCATAAAACTATGTAAAGTTATTTTTAGTCAACAGTTCCCATACTTCACACAGTCCAATTAAATATAACTAATTATATTCTCTTATAAATTAAGTATGTTCATATTGGTCAGTGCTCTGACATTAGTACTGATCTACAATATCCACAACATGACACATGAGATGTAATTTATACATAAATATTTTATTGCCTACTTCTACTTTACCTTGTTAAAGAGCTGAGCATTGAGACGGTATGTGTGATACTCTACTTTCCTCCTCTCTTCCTGTTTCCTCTTCTGAACCTCCGGAAGTTGAGCATAAATTCTGATGGGTTAAACACACACAGATGACATCACACACTTAACATGCGTACACACACATTGTATACTTTTCCACACTACACTGGACCTGACTTTATGGACACCACACAAGGCACAGAAAATAAAAGACATGATTTTTGAAAACATTCCAAAACAATCCATTCCTCTGCAACACTCTTTCACACTACCTCTCACACACACACAATCCTACCTCCTGATTCTGTCTGTTCTGTCTATTTTCTGAGTGTGTGCTTTCTCCTCTACACCACTGAGAGCATGGAGAACAAAGCACAAGATTGCACACACAGTCAATAAAATATTAACTGGCCAGCTCTGACCGTGTGGTATTTGTATGGTGCAGTATTAATTCTGTGCCTACTGAAAAGTCCTTACCGCTTGGATCTTTGAATCATCTCTCTCACTGGAATGACTCTCTTAGACGGCATAGGAGGTGGAGCTGGAGAACACAGAATAATCCAATGTAAAGACGCATTTCATATTCCATATACTGACAGAAGAGTGTGTTTCCCTGTCAGTTTGTGACAAGTTGTGTGATAGCTGAGATCCCTGTTAGCAATATAATTAAGGATTTACATAGCTACATATTAAGCAATCACTTAATATTTGCATAGCAATAAGTTTACTAATTAGTAGGTAAATAAGCTTAGCTTTTAAGGGGCTTCAACTAACCTGCTATTGGCTGCTGTTGGGGTAATGGCTGGTTGAAAAGCTCCTCTCTCTCTCTGTTGAACACAGCCTGCATCTTCCTCTCTTCAGCCAGCAGGTAAAGCCTCTTCATCCGCTGCCGAGAACGGGACACGAATTCCGGCCGACGTAACTCCAGAGCTTCCTGCAATGTATTTATTATTAAGACTACTTCTCACACACAGGAAACAAATGAAATGAACGCTACCTAATATTTTATAAACACTATTTACCTGTGGTAAACTTATACGTGATGCGTGTTTCAGTGCCTATTTTACAAAAGTTGAATTCTACATTATCACAAGTAGCTTTAGTGTCACTATATGTCTGAGATGCTGCTCATAATTCATTATATATACTACCAAATATTTCTATTCAGCTATAATCAGAAACAAAAATATTGTATACTAAATGAACATATCACGTTCAATTCACAATCCAGCACACCTGGAGAGACAGTCGAACCAGGGCAGAGGATTTGCTACTGTCTGTCTCTGTGGAGGCTTTTGGCTGAGGGGGCTTCTCTCGCTCAAGCTGAAGGTGTCGTTCTCTGAGTGGTTCCCTCAGTGGCTCTCTCCAGGGCCGAGTCCTACTGTAGGGCTCAAACCAGGCATGATTTGCAGCCTGCAATGCCTCTAGCTGCGGCTCATTTTCCTTCCGAGCATCTTGCTTTAGCTCATCAGCCGATACAAACCATGACACACCTTAGAAAGAGTACAAGAGAAAAATGTAGGATTGTGTAAAACAGGTCATAAACGGTGCTGCAGGTGCTTAAACTAAAAAGGTATTTGACTTAAACTAAATAAAAATATTATAAATAAATTATAAATAATTTATTTCAAAATTATGTCTTTTTGTGTCCAGAACACAGAACAACTACATATTATACAGTATATTTACATATGTAAGATTTATTACAAAGAGATAAGTAATAACATTCATTCATTAGAACTTTTTAAAGCACCATCTTATATTTACCAAGTATTTTTTTTTCTGTTATAATATTAAAATAATTTTTGCAAATGTATTAAGCATACATATACAGCAATTGCACTCAAAACTTTTTTCCCTTTGAACTAAATGCTATGACTTCAAGTCATGTCTAAGTTTTAGTCACCTGAGAAACAGTTTATTTTAAGTTTAAATAAATAAATAAATAAATAAACTATAATAGTAGTAAAACAAATACAATAACTATTATGAATTTTTACATTATTACAAATGTTATTTGTAGTTATTATCCAATAGGCTTGTTTGATTAAGCAATATTTTATTGTGTTAAATCAAATGTGCTGCTACTGAATTAACTTTTGCATAGTAGTCTTGTTGTTTCATATTGTTTTTAACCACCCTCGCTAACTGCTTTCACAAACTAACCATTGGGGTAGAGAGTCTGGTTTCGCTTGACAAGGCATTCTCTCCTCAGCACTGTTTGGGTTTGAGCAGGAACAGCTGTAGCTGTAGGTGCTAGGATACTGCCTTGTAGTTCTCTAGCATCTTTGGCACTGCCCGGTGAAGGGAAGATGGTGCCAACATCTCGAGTATGTCGGCGGGTGCCATTCACAACAATCTCCAGATCACCTGAAGAACGGTGAGGATATTGAATACATTTCAAATACTGTCTGCTTACTCGCAGGTTACTTCTCAACACCTTTTGAAATTACTTTTTTGTGTTATTCACCATTATTCATGAAATACAGATAGCACAGACAAGCAATTATTCTTCACATAGTAACTGACCTGCTTGTATGCTTCTGCTGACCAGTTTGACTTTTGGTCTCTTAGTACTGAGGGTGCGTGATGTGCCTCTTGGAGACTGGAGTGCATAAGTGCTTGACGATGATAATGAGTCAGCAGAGGCCTGATGGAAGTAAAATGTTTGCAATCAAACATATGTGAAAATGGGAAGCAGTGCAGAGAGGGTGGGACAGTGTACAACACAGACACGCAATACAATTCACTGTTCCCTGACATTAGATTAACTTAACATCAACACTGTAACAATAAAATGCTTTAAAACTATTTCACCAATGGTGAAAAATAGTGTTCCTGAAGTACCCATGTATTGCATTATTAACTACAGTAGTTGTTATTAACTACATCAGCCACACAAGTATAATAAAATAATGACTTGGGATGGGAAACTCAAGAAGTAGGGTTCTGAATCAATCACCATGAATAAAGGACATACTTTTGTGCTTACATGGATATTCACATTTACTGCCTTACCGTGGATTCATCTGTGCTTACAATCTCTGTAGCGACAGATACATGGGAATGTTTAAGGATTCCTTGGTCATGTCCTTTTTTCTGCTTGTTGATTGTGTTGTAAAGTTTGAGCAAACCACTGTTGCTCTTTAGAGTCTGACCTCCAGGTGATTCCACTGGCCCACTGTTAAGCCTCTGTGGTCCAAAAGCTCTGAGCAAGCGATGTGTGTTAATAGAAGATCGGCTGCTGCTCGTCTCCGCAGAAACACTGGCAGACTCGTCTTTCTCTGCAGGACAGCGATAAGAATTTTCTTGCGCTTCATCATCTATGTCCAAACCAGTCTTTAATGGCTCCCCCTCCCATGCTGTTTTTGGAATTACCCTCACTTCATTTCTGTCTGTGTCCTCTTCTCTTCGACTTGATGCTTTTTTCTGTGGCCTCCTCAGATCATGTTCTCTTCTCCTGATCTTGCCCCTTTCCTCTCGGCTGTGTTGGGCAGGCGTGTGTGGTGGGGTGGAACTGTGCATGAGGCGGGACAGGCGCTCCAGTCTCTCCAGCAGTGACAACTCTCCCTCACTAGTGGATTGAGCTTCCTGCAGGCTCCACCTCTCACTGAATCGACGCCATAGTTGGTCCAGAGAGTTACTAATCTCTAGTCCAAGCTCTTGAGTCTGAACCTGTTCCTCTTTTCTGCTAGGCTTAACAGGACAAGAGAGAGTTTCTGTCCCCACATTATACTTTCGCACAGTCTGACTTTGATGATGCAGGTCAATCCTACTGAAGTCAGTTTCCATATGCAGAGGAACAAACTCTTCCCCTTCCTCCTCCTCCTCCTCCTCCTCTCCCTCTACATGAGGTATGACCCCCCGATCTTTGTCAGGAACATCAGAGGCACTGGGTATTGAAAGCTGATAGGAACAAGCAGTACTGCCTCTTCGGTTACAGGCTGCAACCCTAGAGTCTTGTTGGCCTCTTCCAAACGCAATGGATTCTGTCCACAAAAGACAGTGAAAAAAAACATTCATATGTAAAATCAAGTGCAATGTAAATGTCCTAAAATATACGTAATAACTAATTACGTCCAGCTAGATATGCAGGTCACATCTTACCTCTATTCATTTTGTCCCTCTTGCAGTAAATGCCCTCCTTATGTTTTGGTGTAACGTTGCTGTCCTCAAGCTCTCTGGAGCCCAGAATCTCTTTAGTAAAACGAGGAGGCACAGCGTCATCAGACCCTAAAGAGTATTAGGAAGAGGAATAGAGATTCAAATCAAACAGAAGCAATGACAGCAATAAAGTAGGACAGCACAGAAACAGTGCACAGACCCAAAGTCCCATAAGACTGTGCAATGAAGCACATTACCACTAGGTTTGCATTTCGCTCAGACAAAGGAGACTATGAATAATGCAGGAGTGCAAGGGGGAGGAGCCATACAGTGTGTGTGAATGAAAATGAGAGTTAGGTGAGTATAATAAGAAAGGCCAAGAAAATGGAACCAACTACCATCATTTTCCTCATAGTACTATCCAGTAGAACACTATCATGACATTTTCACATTTTGTTTGCTGTGACATCAACATGTAATAATGAAAAAATAACTGGCCAAATAATTTTTGTTTTAATTATTTAAAGTTGTGATCAACTTTAGTATATGATACCAAATAGGTATAAACCTAGTAAATAACCTATAAATAACCAAATAGGTATAAACCTGAAATTCTATGATGCAATGAGTAGTTTCCCTAAAGAAGCACAAACCAAACCTTACATTGGCGAGTGTTTTAAAAGTTTCACTATCCTGATGTTTTTGTTGGGGGGGTTGCCTATCCAGTTATTTGTGGGTTTTTCTTTCCTGTACCTGGGTGTGAGCTCTCCAGGGTAGTGTCAGAGTGAACAGGAGAGAGTTCAGGGTCAGTCTGTGGCATGTAGAACAGCTCCGAGCTACCATGAGGTTTATATGGCAACAATGTTGGAAGAGCTATAGGAAGTACAACAAAGAATAGATTAATATAGTAAATCGCCTAAGGAATTGCCTCAAGATGACATGTAGAGACACTTACCAGCTGTGTGAACAGACAGAGGTCTAGCTGCTGCAGGCAGTCTTTGGGGAGGAGTAAAAGCTTGTGGATATCTGGATCCAATTTTTGAAAAGCCACTGATCACTCTTGTGTATTGATCCTGGCTTACATCTCTCTCTCTACGTGTTCTGGTCTCACTGATTGCTGAGGTATGTCGTTCTTCTGTGGATCTAGAGACACCTTTCAAGGTGGTCTGACTAGACAGTTGATCTAAGGGTCTCAAGGCATCACTGGCAGGTGAGGAGAGTCCTTGGGCCATGCTCTGGTGCGGTTTAGGTGAAAGGGTGAGATGAATGTGAGACGTGTGTGGTTTAAGAGGGGGGACTTCACTTGAATCTAAACTTGGCAGGATATCTTTACTTGCTGTGCTGTTTTCACAAGCTATGCCTTGGACCACGGACTGATTACATTTTCCGTTCTTTTGGTCACTTTCCTGCTCATCTTCATCATTTCTTTTTTTGTCTTCTCTCAATGCGTTTTTCTCTTCCAATTTTGCTCCTCTATCAGACACGAGAGTCTGTCTTCTTTCCTCAGTAGCTGATCTCAGCAATGTGTGTGTGGGTATGTGCTCCTGCTCTGGTGGAGTGTTTGCATCATCCTGTGTGGGCTGGCGATGGGTCCCTAACTGTGGTGAGGGTGTGTGACGAGATGTTGCTATGGTAATTGAGGTGAGAGGCGCAGTGGGGCTCACCCTCTCTCTGAGGGCAATCTGATGAACCTTGGTCTCCAAGTTATGATGAAAAAGTGAGTGAGGTGGAGAGATGGAGTCCAGTGGCTTCTGAGATGCTCTCTGTAGCTGCTCTGAGAGACGGTCTTGTGCAACGCGAACTGCTGCAAAGCCTGTTGTAGACGCAGGGACATCAGTAAGGCTGGACTGGGTACTGCCTTCAGAGTCTGAGCTCCACTGAGAAACGAGAGAGAGAGAGAGAGAGAGAGAGAGAGAGAGAGAGAGAGAGAGAGAGAGAGAGAGACAGAGAGAGAGAGAGAGAGAGAGAGAGAGACATTGTGTGTGTAAGGTTACTTCTACATGACCACACCAATACTGAGAGTAATCAGTATCAGGTCAAAATCAGCATAGGATGTTGGAAGAGGTATTGAAGAGAAAAGAGAGGAATTAATTGAATCCTGTATTAAGTCAGGCCTGAAATATAACACTCACATTGCTTGATGTGATTTTAGCATTGTATTTCCTCTTGTGGGGGACAAGAGTGAGTGTATGTATACGTATGTGTGTGTAGTCTTAATTGTTCAGAGCTTAAATTTAAAATAACTAACTTCAAGGCTTTTCAGTCTCTAACAGAAAAAAAAATATTGGACCGGTTTTATCTGCAGCTTTGGGATAAAAAAAAAGTGTCATCAGCCCATCTCTACTTATTTCATTAAAGACAAACAGCAATTAATGTGTTTGTATCATAACATGTCTCAAATATGTGACACTATTAAAGAATATGCAAGCAATAGGTCTGCAATAACAAAATGTAAAGTAGTGTCATACTACTTACATATATTTATTGCGCTTGGGACTGTTCTTTCAAAAGAAGTGGTTTTGAATCACTCAGCAAATGAAATGCACTGCACATACATACACCGCCCAGTGCTAGTAGGCATGGATGAGGGGAAATGAGTGGAGTGGAGAAAGTCAAGTAAAAACACTGCAGTTACCTGCTCTGTATTGTACATTCACCAGACACACAATGTTACCTTTAACAGCTATGAACACTGACCACAGAGCAGTCTGCCAGCATCACAAAGGAAAAAATCCACATCAAGTCAAAACCCATCTCTTTAAATGCTAAAAACTTTTTTAATGGATGTGCATGACTGTGTCAAAACAAAACACAAACTTCTGAAAGTAATTAATGCATCAGTTTATTCCTTGCCTGTGGCTTGGGGTGTTTGGTGTGGAGTAGAAGTTCTCTTTTGATCTCCTCGATTCTCTTCCTGTCCTCTGCACTGAGTTCTAAGGCTTCACACTGATGACCAGACACCTTCATCATAATCCACTCTGAGAAAAAAGAAGCGTTATCAACATAAACATCTCTTGCATTTATTCATGGTTATTTAAAGTCAAAATAAGTCTGCTGTGTCAATAGATTATTTACCTCTAGCTCGACTTTCTTCCGGGTCACTGGTACTTGGCCGGCTGGTAACCACAGACACAGGTGACTCACTCTGTAGGAGCTTAGCAACCCTGGCTGCCAGTGAACTTTCACTGCTGTCGTCACTCATATCATCCAACTCCACCTCTACCAGACTGTGGGTGGGGCTATTCTCAGGTGAGCTGCCTTCAGCATTCTCAGCACTCTCTTGGCCTTGCTGGTGGACATCTGATGTTGATGGGGCATTCTGCTGCATGGCTGACATGGTGGCAGGGCTCACCTTGTCTGGGTCTGCTGCACTGCAACCTTCAGGCTCTGTTCTCCTCGGGGCCACACTTAAGTCACGTGACTTAAGATTCTCCTCCCCTCTCCGAGAGGTGGCATCTGTGTTTATATGGTCAATCTGAGTTGACAGCTGCATTGGTCCACATGAAGATGAGGAGCTCTCCTTCAGGGCAGAGTCGGAAGAAGAGCGAGCCAAAACCAGGGAGATCTTCCCACCAACTGAGAGAGTAGAGTCATCAAGGTATGTCTGTGTGTTTCGCCTCAGTGACAGAAATGAGGCATCACTCTCAGAGTAACAGAGTGATCCAGGGGAGGAGGCCAGTGAAGAGTGACCAGACACCATGCTTTCTGCATTGCCCAGCAAACGCCTGATCTCCTGCAGGGTGCCAGAGCCCACTAGAGATGAATTGCTCTCTTTAGTTTCTAGCCAGGCTGCAGAAGATGGTACAGACTCCTGGCTGAGTCGAACTTGGTATCCAGAAATGCTCTCTCGCTGAGGTACACTAGAGCCCTGAAATGCACTTGATCTGTTTGGCAGAGTATGAGATTCAGTGTCTACCTGGCAACGCATCATCCGGACTCTCCCTGGACTAGTTGGACTGTCTGGGTTCCGGGCTGCAAGCCGCCGAGTAAAAGAGCCACTGGAATCTACAGAGACCAAACTGCAACTGGAAAAATTCTCCTTCTGAGGGCTGTCTCCTATGTACAACAAAAATAACATATCAAAAAGCAGTAACAGGCAACAAAAGTGTTAAACTGTCTTGAGGGTGATTTATTAACAACATACATTGCAAATTTACAAAATTCTATGTAAGAAACTAAAGTACAGAACAGCAGCTACTGTGCTGATAGTGCACAGCTTGTAATATTTTATTAGAATTTTCATGTTTTCAATTTCAACATACTTTTTTAAAATTATTTCTTTGTCGTGTGTTTATTTTCACATGAAAGAATTTTAGTAAGGTAATGTTCATGTTTACACAATTTTTACACTTACATAAGATGTAGTTGATCAGTCAAGACATGTTCAGAGCCAAATTTTGTTTCTTTGGTTAAGAACCTGAGCTGTGAGGCTAACATTACTAACAAACTCTAGAACTCTGGTCACCTAACTCTAACCAACTCTATAGTCACATTTGCTTCTGTCAAAATACATCTACCAGTCATGCTGCTGTCTTATGTGGATGAGGTTTTGTTAACTTAGGTGACTTATCACTTCTAATGTATGTTAACATTATACTCACAGCTCCAGTTCTAAATAGAAGTACAATATTGGTTCCAAACATGTTTTGGCTGATCAAATACAACTGGAGTAAGATAACAATATATAAATACAATTTCTTGGTAAACCATTTTTAAAAAAACTGAAACAGCAATAAAGTGACCTCATAAACATTTCGTCACCTTCAGATAGTTGTGTACTTTTAGTAGGTGTTCCTATTGAGCCTTTGATGGTACACAGGTCAGTAGGAGAAAACTCAGGCTCTCTGATGGGTCCCCGAGGTGTAAATGGATTTAAAATTGTTGAAGGTGACTGATCAATCCCCAAGTTATGAAGATAGAGCTGCAAAGAAATGAATGGTTTGTCAAACAGGTTGAAGTTCATTAAAACAGTACTGCTTACTGTCAGGTCCTTGCAATCAAGATTCTTTAAACTTACAGGAATCCTGTCTTCAATGTTGAGCTCAAAGGAATGTGGAGGAGAGTCTGGTCTAGAAGTCCAGTAAGGAGCATAGTTGTCCACCTCCAGACTCACTGCAGATGATGCTGCCCCGACAGATGCCAGCAAACTCTGTTCTCCCTGGCAACTGCCCTGAGAGCTGGAAAGGGCACTACTCAAGTTGGGATTAGAGGATAAATCACTGAACTGGCCTAGATTGAGCAATACAGAGGGCTTCAACTTTTCTGGATGTTCTGTTGGGTTTGGTTCAGTCGCTCCTCCTAAGAGCAGTGATGATTCGGCCCCAGCAAACTTCAGACTAGGAGAGATGTCATTAGAGCTTCTGGGTGGAAGGTGTGGGTTGTGCTGAGCTCCATCCAGCTGAATGGATGTTACAACTGTGCTGAGTGAGGAGTGAGACTGGGAGTGAGCATGAGGCGATGCTGAAGAATGTGCACCAGCTCCTCCTGTCCCTACTATGTCCCCACGTCTTGATGAGCCACTTCCTGGCCGAGAGGAGTTGGTCACTGTTGGATGAGATATCTGAGCACTGTTTTTTTTACTTTGTTGCATCTGGATGTGGATGTTTTCATCAGACATAGAGTCCAGCATTTTCCTCTTAGGAGGTGCACTGTCAAATCCCTGCGAAGCAAGATTGTCATAAAATGACCTGCTGCAACTCTGATTTGCTGTCCAAGCATCCACTTTCTGCAAGTAGCTGAGGGTAGGCAAAGAACACACTTTTCCTGCAGAAAACATAGAATCTTGATCCTTGATTACATCATCAGATTGAGACGGAAGAGCATCTAGTTTTAGTACATGAGATGATGCTTCCTCACAGGAGTGCAGTCCAGTGGAAGGGACTTCATTATTACTTAGAAACTGAGGATGAACTGGAAGAACCTGTGACCCTGTCTGGGCCAGATCCAAGGACGTAACATGTGAAACAGGAATGCTCTGAGAGTCTGTTGTGCTTAGGTTCATTGACAGCAGCTGGCCTGGATTTGAGTTTATGTTCAGAGTAGACATGGCAACAGAAGGTATGGTGTTTTGATTGGAGTAAATGGGAGAGAGTTTGTTGATGGCTGGTTCTGATCTGATAAGGAGCACAGCAGGTGTGGACTGAGACACTGGCTTAGAGGTTAAGAAAGAACCATCAGCAGCTGTTTGACTATCTGATAGCCCGAGTGCTCCCTGTGGCCCAGTAACATACACACCGATTCCACTGACTGGAGTGACACTTTGAGAATCTTTGGTCACACTTTTAATTCCTGGTGCAGAGACTGTGGGATCACTCTGGCAGTAAAAGACGTGCTGCCTCTCTTCAGTGGTGTGGTCTGATAACAAGCTTGAGGAGCGAAAGGTAATATTTGAGATTGCAGACATGTGAGAGGAAAGTGAAATACCAACTTTTCCTGTTGTCTTTCTCTGGGATGATGAGGAACAGGAGCCACCTTGTGGTTCCTCTCTACTCCCAGAAGGTCTAGACTTTGGCTCCTTTGCAGCTGTATAGTAAATACTCTGGTAATGGGCAACGCTAGTACATTTAGACTGGTTTAGAGCAGGATGTGATTGTATTAGCACAGTTTCAGTTTGGCTGCGAGCAGTTTCAGAGGCAGAGGAGACTGCACTAGCTACACAGACATCCTCCAGCAAGGAATGTGCAGGAGCACTACCACTTAACCCACATAGAGCAGTCTCTCCTGTATCCAAATTAACATTAGTCTTTTCTTCTCCCTCCATCAGTCTCTCACCTTTGTTATTCAGTCCACTCACTTGTTCCTCATCATGAACTTGGGTTGTCTGGTAATGGCTACTGGGTGACAAGCTGTGCTGTGATAGTGAGCAACAGCTACTGCCACCCTCTGAAACATCAGCTGTCAGTCCCAAAGGATGCTGAGATAGTAAGGCTTCTTCATGTGACATATCTTGGATGTTGGACTCTATATCCACATTCAGGTGAGACATTCGAGGACACCTCTCAGAGGCAATGGACAGATCAGGAAACCCCCTTAACACAAACAAAAAATTTTAACTTAGTTTATTCTAAAGATCAACAATTCATTTTATGAATTTACATTTTTAATTTTACATTTTATTAATTAATATTAATACAATACCTCAAAGGGGCAAACTCTGAATCTGTGTGATGAAGAAGAGTAGACTCCGAAAAAATTAGGGTTTTCTGGGGGATTAGTGTCAGAGCAGGTGATAAATGGCTGTCCTGATACTCTGTCAAGTTGAAGAGGGCAATTTTGAGGAAATATGTCTACACAATATTAAAAACACTAATTTAATTTATTTTTTTTGCACTTTGAACAAGTACAGTTAGTTATTCATTGTATTTTATATAAGAAATTGTATTTACCTAGTTGTAAAGATTCAAACCTATCAGTTATTGGCAGCATTCTTGAATCTTCTATGCCAGAAAGATGTTGTTCAGAGCTGAGGCTGACTCTATGTTGAGACACAGACTCAGGCAAGGCTGAGGTTTGTTCTTGAAACTGACTGGGATCCACTTCTGCAGGGAGCTGGTGCCATGACTCCATTCCCTACTCAGAAAAAACAAATGCATGGTGTTAATGCCTTTGCAATTGTAAAACTGAATGTCTCAGATGATAACACACTATATGCTGGGGCGTTCTCAAAATTGAGTATTGATTATGTGACAGTGTGTTTACTATGTATTAATTACAAGCTGATTACATAAAGTCAGAAAATATAATCAAATTAGTTATAATTACTATAATTACTATACTTTGGCTCCTCAGAGATGCAGTAGGAGGGTAGTAATGGTAGGGTAACTGAACAACAATCACACACATTTGATTACTTTGTAAATATGGATATACATTTTATATACATTATGACAGTAACACTTTATAATAACTTTCATTAATAGCTCATTAACTAATGATTAATAACTGTGAACAAATAATTAATTCATGAGAATTTAATTAACAAATGATTTACTAATGATTTGTTAAAATTTGCAAAAATGAATACAATCATTACTAACTACATGAACTGTCATTTATAAACATTTGTTCATGTTCAAATTCTCATGAAGCTAATGATTTGCTGGTTATTAATCATTAGTTAATGGCTTATTAATGAAAGTTATAATAAAGTGTTACCCATATGACTACTTAGAATTAAGGCTGAAAGATTAAACCATTTTTATATAAAAATTGGAATTTAAAAGGGTGCAATTTTTAAATCACAATCTGATACACTACACTCAGGGGTCAAGTGTCAAGCCAGAAAAAATATATATATTCTGAAATTTTTGGAAAAAAAAATTGCAATTTAAATCACAGCCACAATATTAATAAGAAAAACTGCAATTAGATGTTTCACTAAACTTCTCAGCAGCACTTGAAATTATTATATAAATATAAAAACATTTTCTGTAAATCTTAATATCTTAATATTGATCGGTTCAGCAGGCAACTGAAAATAATAGCGAATGTACAGGTTTGATAATTTACCACTGAACAACATATATTGGACATCAAAATGCATCACAACAAAGCAGCAGATGATTGTGCATCATTACACATTGTACAGTGTAATGTCTCATTGCGATTCTCTTTAAAGTCTGCACATTCTCTTGTATAATGTAAGTACTGCTGCAAAGTCATCACTATCAGCACAATGAAATACTCTAACCTGAGAATTTTAGACCGCAAAGAATTGGTTATTGACAATATTGAGATAGGAACTGATATTTGGATGAACACAGATTGTTAGGCAGTAATACAGTGCTGCAGCAGAATGAGAAAAAAATTAAGACACCTGTCAACCATTATCTTAATTAAGGCAAAACACCCAACTGTGTTTGTGTCTATACTGAGATCAAAAGCTAATATGGCTTGAGGGGTTAACTAGCTAGCTGTATTAGTTAGCTACAGTTATATTTGCATTATTACTTTGAACAGAGCTGATGTTTCACATAACCTTACATATGTGAAAATAAACGTTAATTTAAATGTATTTTATTACTGGTTAGAAAATATGTATGTTTCTGTATTTTCAATCAAGTCAATAAGGCAGCAGTGTGTACTTCACACACTGATAAATCATGTAACATACAGCCTCCTAGTTAAACTGAAAATGACAATTAGCTAATACAGACCATAGTGAACGTAGCTAACCTAACCTAACCAACTAAACAGAATAACCGAATTGTATTACATCGTTTCAGATTAACAAAACTGGACGCAGTTCTTAAATGACGTCTACGACAACATATGTTGATTAGAAAGTATGTGTTAACGTTAGCTAGTTAGCTAGGATAACCACTTTGTTTTCCCTGTTGGATATGCACTTGTTGCTAAGGGAGCTAACGGTAGCTAATGTTAGCTGTCCGGCGTTAAGTTATCACGATTGGCTGGAAGTCTGTCTGGCGGGAAACCCATTCGGGAAACACAACCATTTAACCTCTTCTATTTAAATCACAATGCACTGTTCAAATGCGATATTTAAATCACTCACACTGCTCACGCAGACCCCGTCCTCTCCTTGCTGAAGGGGCTCCATTGTTGTTTCAGCAGTACCTGCCCCGGTTTCTATGAGAAGAACTGACGTTTTCACGCTTGCGCAGACAGTGGTTAAAGCGAATCTGCGCAGATTCAGCGCAACTTCATTGCCCAAAAACTTTCCAGACGTCACGTGACGTGCAATAAGACCTTTCTGACCAACAGTCAAACCCGATCCTCTCTGTTTATGCTTTCTTAATATATATGTTTTTAATTTTGCTTTCCAGTTACTGTTACTTGAATGTTCGAGTCAAATAATAACATTATTTCATGTATCTCATGCTTTGTGGTATAAAATAAATAAATATAGGGCTAGTAAGCTGACCACCTTTAAATAAAAGATGTACCTAACGTGATTGGTCATTCACTTTCACAAGAGGCAAAAAGCAATATTTTTGAAAAAAATCGCTCTGATCAACGGAGTTGCCAGCCATCAGTATGATGAAGCTGAAGTTGACTTTATTTGCAGCTTCCAAGTCGTATATTGTTCCAAATTTCCTGCAGTTACAGTTTAGCGCCTGTAGATGGCACTCAGAAATACATGTATGATTTTTTAATAGAAAAATATTTTTTAATTACTTATTTTATTACTTGTGGTTATTAGCTTTGTAACATTAGAGCTCTGTTTCAGATGGGTTACCTTTTTATGTATGTATTATTACTGCTGTTGCTGTACTTTTGGGATGCTATTTAAGAGAATAAGTATGGGGATAGAACTAATGAACTTTCCATGCTGCATTTAATACTATAGTTTGTAAGTATATTACAATGTGTTGGATACATTTATAGCATAACAGTGTGTATACACAATGTATTTAAATGACAGTACACACTGAGGAGTGACCGATACCCTAATACCCTTTGACTGCAATAATGTTTGAAACGGTGTAAACATCAATGTTAGAATCTGCATCATATCTTAATTTATTGGTGGACTTTTTGACATCACAAATAAAGGCAAGATTATTGGATTATTGTGAGCAGCATAATGGAGATTGAGTGTGGGTCAAAATTTTGATAAATATAATGAAGCAGAAAATGGAAACTTGTGTCAGTTGTACTTAGAAAATTATATATACCGTAATGCATTCTACCAACAGATTTAATAGTTTGTTTATGGAGATAACAGACATCTTCAATTTGAAGATGTTGGGAAATGGAACTTTTGAAAGCAAAAAACAGAGATACACAGATTTAGTGACTGAGGTGCAAGTGTATATAATAGTAATAACAATAATAATAATAATAATAATAATAATAATAATAAGTATTATTATTATTATTATTATTATTATTATTATTATTATTATTATTATTATTATTATTATTATTATTATTATTATTATTATTATATGTGGTGAATCACTGCTTGGATAGAGGCAGTATGCCAAGGGCAGCCAAGAACAAATTGTCAGAAGTAGCTGAAAGTGATAGTTCATGGTTGTGGAATGGTAGGGCACAGATTATTTGGGTTATTTATGGTGTAGCACCATGGGTAAATTGTTTTTAGTAAAAATCTTTAATGTAGGGTTATGGATGTATTGCATCCAGTTGAAATTGGTGACACTAATAATGATTTACCTGTGGCAGTACAACCTTAGTCACCTGCAAGGCTAGTGTATCTACTGTTTAGATAGGTCTGAAAAGTAAGTTTGTAGGGATCTTGAACATACTGCTGAACATTGGGAGGTATCTTGGGCTTAACTGTGCAAAAAAACTGGCGAAGGGAGGTACCTACTGACGAATGGACTCGACCCATTGTAACAACAACGAAAGTAAAAAATGTTATGCTGTGGCATCTATCCATAATAATTTCTTTAGTTGGATTATATATATGCTATATTATGATTAACATCTTTATTAGAGAGATAAAATGTTTTTCTTATTATAAGAAAATTTGTTGACAAATGGATATACATCATTTTGAAATGAAACTCATTTTCGTTTGTTACTAAACTATTTAGTCAGAAACGAAACCAGAGTGATCATGGAGGAGTCGACTAAGCTAAATGAATACCGCGCATGCGCACTGCGCTGTGCTCAAAGGTGATGTGGTAGAAGGAAATGTGCGCAGGAGTTGGATAATGCTAAACTTAGAGAGATCAGAGTGAAGTCATAATAGCAATAAATTCAACTATAACTATAATATATACACTACATAAAAATGTCTAAAAAGAGCTCATTTGGACAGGGTAAGTATCATCTTATTTCATAAAGACAAAGGCATAGATTACGTGGTCGTAGCTTTTACAAACTTTAGCTGACGTTAGCTTGCTATGATAAGTGTCTCTACACAAAAAGTCAACGTTTGGAATAATTTAAAGACAAAATGTAAGTGGTTAATGCGCTGTTTTGCCAGTTCGCCTTTGTTATACATGTTTTTTTATCTTTTCCTCGGTCAGCGTAGTTCCTTTGTTTTATCTGACTAGCATGCAACGTTCACGTTTATCATTGATTAGAATAAGTTCCCAGGAAATACCAGTTGCTTGGATATTGGATATTAGATATATATGTTGTTCAAACACACACACACTGTGAAGAACAGTCCGGGTTGAGGCCTGTGTATTTTGATACTTTGAAAATCTGTGTTTGAACAATAGATTTTAGATACATCTATTGTTCAGTAACACACTGTGAAGAACAACCCGGGTTCAGGCCTGTGTGTTTTGAAGCTTTGAAAACCCAATAATGTATTTGCCGTGTTTACGTTCTCAGACTACTTCCGCATGCGTGAAAACGCGCAGTTCATGTACGCCCACGTAAGTATTTTTGTTCATTCATGGTCATTTTTTAATTAGCCTGCTCGAGCGAAGTCGATCTAGATTACTGAATCTGTAGTGTTTAACTAAAGTTAAATTAACTGGTTTAATCTTTATCTTTGTGTTTTTTCTTCACTGTTTTGACTGATTAATTTAAGTGCAATATTTTATTGTAATGTCACTTTCCACAGGAGGCCATGGTTAACATAATTAGTGGGAGAGCCACAGGACACACTCTGTTGGATGCATTGAGCTTTGGCGGATTTGGTAAGATTTATTGTTTGTGACTATATACATATACAACCCCAGTTCCAAAAAAAGTTGGGGTACTGTCTAAAATGCAAATAAAAACAGAATGCAATGATTTGCAAATCTCATAGACCCATCTTCTATTCACAACAGACAATAAAACACCATTCATGAAAAAATATCAGCTAATTTAAAACTTGATGGCAGCAACACATCTCAAAAGGTTGGTACAGGGGCAACAAAAGCTGGGAATATAAGTATTATTAATAAAATTAAACTTAACAGCTGAAGGATCAATTTGCAACTAAGCAACATGACTACTATAAAAATAGCATTTTAGTGAGGCAGGGTCACTGAGAAGCAAAGATAGGCAGAGGTTCATCAGTTTGTTAAAAACTGTTTAAAAATTGAGGAACCGTTTCAGAAAAAATGTTCATTAAAGTAAATTTGCAGACTTAGAATATCCCACCATCTACAGTACATAATATAATCAAAAGATTCAGAGAATTTGGAGAAATTCCTGCGTGCAAGGGACAAGGCTGACGATCAATATTAGATGCTCATAATCTTTTGGCTCTTGGAGGTCACTGCATGGGCTTAGGAACACTTACAAGAAATCATTGTCTGTGAACATAGTTTACGATACAATCCACAAATGCAAGTTAAAGCTGTATTATGCAGAGAAGAAGCCATATGTCAACATGATCCAGAAACAGATGTTTTCTCAGGACCAGAGCTAATTTAAAATGGCCTGAGGCCAAATGGAAAGCTGTTGTGTGGTCAGATGAATCAAACTTTGAAATTGTTTTTGAAAAACACTGATGTCATGACCTGCAGACTAAAAAAGAGAGGGACAATGCAGCCTATCAGCACACAGTTCAAAAGCATGCATCTCTGATGGTATGGGGTTGCATTTGTGCCTATGGAATGGACAGCTTGCACATCTGGAAAGGCACTATCAATACTGAACCGTATATAGAGGTTATAGAACAAAATATGCTACCATTCAGACAATGTATCTTGCAGGCAAGGCCTTGCATGACTATGCTAAACACACTGCATCCATCACAACAGCATGGCTTTGCAGAAGAAAAATCAGGGTGCTGAACTGGCCTGCCTGCAGTCCAGACTACACTTGGCACTTCATGACACACAAATCCACCAAAATGACCCAGGACTGTTGAGCAGGTAGAATTCTACATTAGACAACAATGGACAGCACTCCTATTCCAAAACTCCAGCAATCGGTATTCTCACTTCCAGGATGTTTACAGACTGATGTTAAAAGAAGAGGTGATTCAACACAATGGTAGACATCACCCTGTCACAAGTGTTTTGAGATGTGCTGCTGTTTCATCATCCATCAGCCCATTGATCATGTGTACAGAATAAGTTGTAGAAATGCAGGCGTCATGTTGTGTTTGTCTAGCTATGTTCACAGCTGGTCTTGACAAAACTATACATACATTGCATATATTCATTGTCCCCATCAGAAAGGTGGTGGTGTTTCTTTAAAAAAAATCCTGATTCATTTGAATAGAATTCCATTATGCTAATGTTAACGCTATAAAGTAATGCTGTCAAAGTAAATTTGGCATTCTGCAGGTGAAGTTTAACCTGGTATATTGCCCAAATAATTACTAAAGCTATGAAGAAATGCTGATAGAAATCCATGCCACAAAGAAAAATAGACACACCCAGAACAAAGGACTTTCTTCCTGTATTTACTTTCCTGCCCCATGCCCCAGACAATTCTGACCAATAAGCAGAGAGTGAAAACAAACTAAATCAAGGGGGAAACACTCCAACTTTACAAATTGGTTTACTGAGTCAGACCAGAGCAAATTCATTACAGGTGTGAAAGTGCCTTAAAAGGCTGTTTGTTAATAAACCTGATATGTACACAATCGCTGTTCTTATTATTCTGTACTGTACCTCTTTCAAAAAGCAGCCCAGTTTGAAACACTTCAGTACAAATGATGTAGGCTGAAACTCATATATGCCAAATAGATGAATGCTTTGATTTCTGAGAGATCTTGAAAACAGGGAATTCTTATATTCTTATCCCGTATTTCTGCAGCTTTGTTTCTGTATATTTGGACTGGGTATATTTTGAAATTTTGAGACTATGGGCACAAGTTACTTCAAAGTGATCTGTAATGATGGTGTATTTTTCATGACCAGTGAACATGGTGTATAAATCTGTTTTACAGTGAACTATATTTTTAAACTACAGTGTTGTAGAGTTGATCAGCCTAGACATGTTTGGATTTTGCTTCTGCATTGTTTTTCTAGTGTAGATCTGAAGCTGCAAAGCCAATTTTACTAACAAACACTTAAGTAAATCATCTAACCCAGTCGCCTCTGTCAAAATACATCTGCAAAACCTGTGAAAGAATGACTTTACTGAGTTTAAAAAACAAACAGAAATGCATATAGCTGAATGCTGTGTTCAGGTGAAAAATACTTGATGTGGCTTTACAAGTACATTTTCAAATTTAGGATTTGACCCTTTGCTGACAAAAATGTTTTTTTGTTTTATGCCTGGCTCAGAAATAATTTCATTAGCTCTGCTCTCATTGGCTCATTTATAGCTAGGCAGTATTCCGATGCTTAAAACTTGAAAATAACACCCTAGAATCCTAGGATTTTGGATTGGGCCTGTTTTCCCTTCCTCTTGTGCTTATGTGGAAACAGTGTTTAAGGTTTAGATTATGTCCTTTTCAATAGCTTTATATTACTATGGCAAGGTATGTACAATTTTCTGTTTTTGGGATGGGAAGATAAGACATTAGTCTGAGCAGGTTTGGGCAATGCTGCCTTACGATAAAATACCATCCTTTTGGGCCAAAGAGTACTTATTACTTTTTTGCCTCTCACATTAATCTGATCAGTCTTTGTTTTTAGATACCAATAATTCCAAACCTGGTTGTACTTTTGATACTATTATCTTGCTAACATACCATTATATCCAAGTGAAAGATGTCTATATATAAAAAAAATGTACCATCACTATGCTGAGAGTGTAGTGGTGTCTGGTGTAGCCCAGCAGAAGTTACCCTCATGCTTCAGTAAAGGTGAAACAAAGGCCATTCAGTAATTATGTTGTTTATTAATAATCATATTATTCAAATGGTTGTCTTTTATCAGTCATGTCTCTAAACCATGGACTCTTTCTTAGTTTGGCTTCAGAACCTTTTAAGATCTGTATGTGGTTTTAGCAAGTTGAGAAATATTTTGTGGATGTACTTTGAATGAAATCACTGACTGTTGACTTCTTGGCTTTGCAGTTGCAATTTTAAACTAAAGCAAAACTCCAAACTATGGTTGCAGCAGTAACCAGTTTGACTGTATTAAAATGCACAGTTATTATACCATGGGCATTTGCTTATTACTGGTAATAAATGGAAAAGGCAAGCCAGCTGATAATCTCACCCACGCATGTGCAGCTCTGCTACGCCACGCTCAAACACACAATGTGAAAATGACAGAGAGAAGTGCAACAGATTTAACCCGTCTCCATTCACCTAATAATATCTAAACCCAGATCAGCAGTGTGTGAAACTTCAGACACCTGTAAAACGTGAGGATGGATATCTCATTTACAAGATGTAAGGATGAACAAAAATAAATGGTTGTGTATTCCAGACTGTACATGTGATGAAAACAAAAAGTAAACTTCTAAACCTTGGTTAGGTTGTTCCAAATACAAGAGGCATTACAAACCATAACGCTACACATGGTAAGAAAACTGCTGCTACCCAGAATCTTAGTTTCTTTCACTCTGGACCGCTTACAACTGGTCCAGGCCAGCACTGGAGCTGCTTAGATCTTAAAGTGACAGTTCACCTATTAACATAAACAAATGCTGCTTGAATCTACATAAACAGTAAAAGTATCACTTCTAACATCTTAATACTATGCTAAGCAGCAGTAGATACATATGTACACTTCTTATGAAAATAGTTTTGAACTATTTATATTTACACACAGTGCAAAAGATGGTTCTCCTTTTTTGTTTTTTTAAAGGAGACATTTTATACATAACTCATTAAAGATAGTTCAAGTTTCAGCAACAATAAATGATTTGTGAAACAAAAAAAGTAACTTTTTTTAATATATTTTTTGTGAAATACTGTGATATCGCAATATTTTCTGAGACCATCATATCATGAATATCTGGTACCGTTGCAACCCTACTGAAAGAAGATATATATATAGCTTGAATTAATCAATATATATATATATTGTTGTAAGCATTTGTTGTAGTGATAGGAATTCCGACTTTTTCTAAGGAGCCGGCTGTTTAGGCTCCCAAGTGGCTCCTAAGATTTGGTTGCTTAAATCAATTTATTATTGTTATTATTATTATTATTATTATTACTGCTATTATTATTATTTTATTTTATTATTTTCTTTCATTTATTATTATTATTATGTGTAAAATGAATTACTAGTGTAAAAAACATACATTGTTTCAAATGTATTATTAATTTGACTTTATTTATACAAAAATAAATTAGGAAATACAAAAACAAAGGCCCATCTCAAGTAAACAAACGGGTCCAATCTCTCTTAATGTGTATATTATTTGTAAATTTGCAACTACACGATATGAAATTCACGTTGCAAAGTATACACTCTGCCTTTGAACTGTCTTATCATGTTAAAATGCATCCAAACTATACTTCATTTCCTGTCACTCATTTTCCTCACCTTTCCAGTGTGTAGTCTGTTAAAGACTCTCCCTCCTGTTCTGTGCTAACTGTGTAGTAACTGGTGTGTCTGTAACCACACCCCCCACTCCGCTCTTGCTCAGTGTAGAGACACAGATGCTGCCACACATTTTGACCAATCACATGCGGTCGTTCACTTCAAGAGCTGGATCCTTTGTGACCATTACTAATGTGCTGTTTGACTTTTAAAACCATTTTATACTTTTATGAGATCTACTGTTTTTCTGTCCATGCATTCATGGGTAGAATGGGTGACATTTTTCTTACTTCATTTCGGTGTTTAATAGTGGATAAAACTATTTTAACTTTTTAATAAATGTAGAGAGCTTGTGACTTTAGAATGCATCTGTGTGCATCACTGTCTCTCTCAAAAAGCGAGCTCAAAATATTCATTCTGTAAGACTCCGTGACGGAGATCTGAGACTTTGGTGACAAACCTGGCTGGCTTCTGCTCCCTCCAGAGTAGTAGCTATTGTGGGCATTTAGACCTTACACCTACTCCAAACATGTCTGTGTGATCAGCTACATTTGGGCTATGTGGTGGGAAAAATATGTTAAAAGGTATAGTTGCAAAACTATTCATTTCTTAAGGGTTGATTTCATATATAATCTTGCATATTTTTATTACCGGTACATATTTCTCTCTGTGTATGTACTTGTAGCCATGAACTTAAGAATTCAAATTATTACATGGACATATCTTTCTTGAGGTGTGTGTATGTACTCCAGGAATCTGAATGATACTCCCAACTGTGATAGAAGGCCTTGTAAGCTAAAGAGAGAATAGCCAGGGGATAGTGTGGTCTGTTGTTTATGGCTGTAAAGCTGGAGAAGCTGAAAACACTTGAGAGCTAGATGTTGGTTTTTTTTTTTAAACATGTAAATGTGAATTAAATGTAAACAGTTACATAGGACAACACCTTTTTGGTGAAGTATATACTTTCATATAAAACCTACACTTTCTGTAAATGTTCAGCTCTTAAGTCATCTTCCCAGCAATGCCAAACATTGCTTTTGAAGTTAATTTATGTCTTTGATATTTTTTATTTTGTTAAATAATTGTTTGATTTCTGGTTGAACACTTAACATATTTATCTTTCAAATATAGATAACTTCCCTACTGGGCTTCCATATCTGCATCCTGATGATGATGATGATGATGATGATGATGACGACGATGATGATGAATATGATGGTCCAAAAAATAGATACTGTGGTTTCTCTACAAACTTTCTAGATAAAGGAATTCCAAAAGCAGTGCCTGCCATAGCCTGCTTTAAAACAAGTAGGCGTATCTCACCAGAAGTAAGTGATGTACACTTGTGATACAGTGCAATTCAACTCTGCTTCATAAGAGCTCATTACAGGTAATTCATTGTGTGTTTTCAGAAATCTGTAAAGATTGCTAAAGAATTAATCGAAGAAGAGGAAAAACGTAGGCAGAAATCAGAGAAGAAAAAACAGAAGAAAATGGTAACATTAAACATTACACCTTTTTGGTAATGAACTTTAAATCTTGTCCAGGAAATGATATTACAACTTTGTGTTGTCCTACAGAGGCAACGGGAGAGACGGCAGCTAGAAAAGTTAGAAAAAGAAAATGCAAATAAAGATAAAAACAAAAAGGTAAGCTAATTGTGTGACCCAAAATTAAAATTGGCAACAAATTTTTATATGTAACTAATTCCTGACTTGGAGAGCCTTGCTTTCAAATTATGCAAATTTAATTTGTTTACCACTGGATAGTATTAGTTGAACTTATTTACAACTCTATAATAATGCTGTGACCATGTTTTTTTGGTAGGTTGATCCTGGCCCAGTGAAATCTGAACCTACAGAAAAAGAGTGTGAAAATAAGAGTAAAATAAATGGCAATGTACCTGTACCTGTACCTTCTGACCCTGGTCCACAGAGTTCCACTGTAACTACAGACAGCAGTGACGGTTCTGATGAAGATGATGAAGAGAGTGTAGCTGATGATCCAGAGGTTATCTTGTTTTCTAAATACTTATTTTATATATATATATATATATATATGTATATATATATATATATGTATATGTGAATGGCTTGCATTAAAAGGGCTGCTGTATATGTCCTTCAGGAACTGGACATGAATAGCTGCTTTGTGACAAATGCAGCAGCCAAACTTGAACAGAAATTTAAATCTGACAAGAAAGACAAAAAAACAGAGAAACATGTGACTGAAAAGAAAATCACAGTGGAACCCCAGATTAAGGTTTGGTGATTTTTATTTTATTCTTTTTTAAATTCAAATTAAGGTTAGGAATATTTTGAGACTATCTGCTTCATATTTTTCCCTTTGTATATAAAGTAAAATATTTAATGGGGTTGTATTCCTTCACTGAAATAGAGAACACAACATTATCAATTACTTGACTGAAAAAAAAATTCTGTAATTTTTTTCATGTTATAAATTAACCATAGAATGATAAAAAGGAGGAGAATGGGTCTGAAGCCGCAGCAAGTGACTTTGTGGCAAAGAGCTTGGAGCTAGCAGGTATGTTTAATCTTGGGAGCATTTTACTTTTGAAGCCCAATTATATGGTATATATGGTGGTAATTTATTTTCCCCTTCTACTTTCAAGTGATGGGTAACGCATGTGCTCACATGGGGAATTTGGATATGGCTGTGAAGTATTTTACAGATGCTATTAAACACAATCCGACAGAATATAAGTAAGTAGTAATGCTGTATAGTGCAGTGCAATGTGTATTTGTGTTATTACTACTACAATATTTTCACCAAACATACTTTGATGTAAAAGTGTACAGTGCCTTGCGAAAGTATTCACCGCCTCCACCTTCGCATTTTTCCTGTTGTGCTACTTCACAACCTGGAACTAAAATTTATTTTTTTGAGGGTTTGGATCATTTCATTTACAGAACATGCCTACAACTTTGAACATTTGATTTATTTTTTATTGTGAAGCAAATAACAAATAAGACAAAACAGAAAACAAAGCCATTTGACCCATGAAGTCAGTACTTTGTAGAGCTCCCTTTTTGTAGCAATTACAGCTGTTTCTATGAGCTTGCCACTGGAATTTTTTGCCGATTCCTCCTGGAAAAACTTCTCCAGGTCCCTCAGGTTTGATGGTTTCTGCTGGTGAACATTAATTTTCAAGTCTGACTACTAATTCTCAATTGGATTAAGATCTGGACTTTGACCTGGCCGTTCCAGTACATTTTGGAATACACTGAATACATGTTTCCCCTTAAACCACTCAAGTGTTGTCTTCCTCTCGACTCTGACCAGTTTCCCAGTCACTGCTGCCACCACCATGTTTTACTGTGGGGATGGTATTCTTGGGGTAATGAGATGTGTTGGTTTTGCGGAAGAAATTGTGTTATCCTTAGTGGTCTTGTTTCACCAGAGCACCTTCCTCCATACATTTGGGGAGTCTCTGACATGCTTTTTGACAAACTCAAAACAAACCTTCCTATTTTTGTCTGTCAGTAAAGGTCACTCTTTCATAAAACCACTTATTATGAAACCGCTTATTGTGGTTGTATGCACAGATACTCCAGTCTCTGATTGGGAACTCTGCAGCTTCTTCAGGGTTACCTTGTGCTACCTCTCAGAGTAATGCCCTATTCGCCTGGTCTGAGAGTTTTGGTGTGCGGCTGTCTCTTGGTAGGTTTGATGTGGTACCATGTTCTTTCCATTTGATGATAATGGATTTGATGGTGCTCTCTAGGATCATCAGAGATTTTGATATTTTTTTTTTTTTATAACCCAACCCTGACTTGTACTTCTCAACAACTTTGTCCCTCTTGTTTGGAGAGATCGTGGTATTTGGTTAGTGGTGACTTTTGCTTAATGGTGTTGCAGCCTCTGGGGTATTTCAGAAAATGTGTATATACTGAAAGATCATGTGACACTTAGATTGCACACAGGTGGATTTCATTTCACTAAGCGTGTCTTCTGAAGGTAATTGGTTGCACCAAACCTTTTTAGGGGCTTCAATGTAAAGGGAGTGAATACATATGCACATCCCAATGTTCAGGTTTTTTATTTCCAAAATGTACATACATATATATTTTGCTCATTGAACTTCACCAACTTAGACTATTTTGTGCAGATGCAACACATACAATTCAGATAAAAAAACACATTTAAATGCAGGTTGTAATGTAACAAAATAGGGTAAAAGCCAGTGTAGGTGAATACTTTTGCAAGTCACTGTCTGTTACATTATTTTTGTGTTGTTGCGTTGTATTCAGTATACAGTATGTCACAGAAACTGATAAGCATATCAGCAAAATTGCATATACAAACTGGATTCCAAAAAAGTTGGGACACTAAACAAATTGTGAATAAAAACTGAATGCAATGATGTGGAGGTGCCAACATCTAATATTTTATTCAGAATAGAACACAAATCACAGATCAAAAGTTTAAACAGAGAATGTATCATTTTAAGGGGAAAATATGTTGTTTTAAAATTTCATGGTGTCGACAAATCCCAAAAAAGTTGGGACAAGGCCATTTTTACCACTGTGTGGCATCCCCCCTTCTTCTTACAACACTCAACAGACGTCTGGGGACAGAGGAGAACAGTTTCTCAAGTTTAGAAATAGGAATGCTCTCCCATTCATGTCTAATACAGGCCTCTAACTGTTCATTCGTCTTGGACCTTCTTTGTCGCTCTGTTCTCTATAGGTGAAAGATCTGGACTGCAGGCTGGCCATTTCAGTACCCGGATCCTTCTCCTATGTAGCCATGATGTTGTGATACTGCAGAATGTGGTCTGGCATTATCTTGTTGAAAAATGCAGGGTCTTCCCTGAAAGAGATGACGTCTAGATGGGAGCATATGTTGTTCTAGAACCTGAACACAGTTCTCTGCATTAATGGTGCCTTTCCAGACATGCAAGCTGCCCATGCCACAAGCACTCATGCAATCCCATACCATCAGTGATGCAGGCTTCTGAACGGAGCATTGATAACAACTTGGGTTATTCTTGTCCTCTCTGGTCCAAATGACATGGCGTCCCAGTGTTCCTTAAAAAACTTCAAATCGTGACTCATCTGACCACAGAACAGTCTTCCATTTTGCCACACTCCATTTTAAAGACCCCTGGCCCCGTGCAAACGTCTGAGCTGGTGGAGCTTGCTTAGAAATGGCTTCCTCTTTGCACTGTAGAGTTTCAGCTGGCAACGGCGGATGACATGGTGGATTGTGTTCACTGACAATGCTTTCTGGAAGTATTCCTGAGCCCATTCTGTTATTACCTTGACAGTGGCATTCCTGTTTGAGGTGCAGTGACGTTTAAGGGCCCAGAGATCTCGAGCATCCAGTAGAGTTTTATGGCCTTGACCCTTACACACAGCGATTGTTCCAGATTCTCTGAATCTTTTGATGATGTTATGCATGGTTGATGATGATAACTTAAAAGTCTTTGCTATTTTACGCTGGGTAACACCATTCTGGTATTGCTGCACTATCTTTCTGCGCAACAGTGGTGGAATTGGTGATCCTCTTACCATCTTGGCTTCAGAGAGACACCGACACTCTGAGAAGCTCTTTTTATACCCAATCATGTTGTCAATTGACCTAATTAGTGTTAATTGGTCTTCCAGCTGTTCATTATATGCTCAATTTCCTTTTTCCAGCCACTTATTTCTACTTGTCCCAACTTTTTGGGGATTTGTTGACACTGTGAAATTTTGAATCAACATATTTCTCCTTTAAAATGTTACATTTACTCAGATTAAACTTTTGATCTGTCATCTATGTTCTATTATGAATAAAATATTGACATTTGCCATCTCCACATCATTGCATTCAGTTTTTATTCACAATTTGTTTAGTGTCCCAACTTTTTTGGAATCCGGTTTGTAGATTGCTATGGTAGGGCCTCCATAGAATGCCCACAGTATCTCAACAAACCATTTAAAATGAATAATATATGACTGCTTTCTTGTCAGGTTATTTGGGAATCGCTCCTTCTGTTATGAGAAAATGCAGCAGTATGAAAAGGCTTTAACAGATGCTGATCTTGCTCTGTCCTTCAACTCCACCTGGATTAAAGGACTCTACAGGAAAGGCAAAGCACTTGTCGGGCTAAAGGTACAGTTGTGGCAATTGCATTCAAAATATCACCAAAATTTTAAATATTACCTGAAGCTCATACTGTAGCGCACATTAAATCACTACAATAAATGTGGCTAATCATTGGGTTTGTTTTTTTTTTCTTGTACAATAACAAATAATGTTTATTTTTGTATCTTCTTAGAGATATTATGAGGCTAGTCTAACTTATAAGGAAGTTTTAAAGTTGGACCGTTCTTGTGCTGATGCTGCTCAAGAGCTGATGAGAGTACAGATAATGCAATTAATGGTAAGTAAGACTGCGTCTGATTTTATTACTGCTTATATGAATCATGTCTGTGCCCTGTTGTGATTAAGTTGTAGTATATGACGAAGAATGTTGAAAGCTTAATGTGTAATATTCAATGTAAATGTAAAATGTAATAATCAAATACAATTTGAAGTGGAAAAAAAACATTGAGAGATAAAAACTTTGCACTCTCAAATAATCAATCTTGGAGGAAAACATTACTTTTTCTATGCATGCTGATGCTAAAATCTGTTTTCTGTTAATAATCGTTTACTTTTGTGGCTGCAGGATATGGGTTTCTCTCGACAGCAGAGTTCAAATGCTCTGATCATACATGGAACTGTAGAAAAAGCCTTAGAAGCTCTTTCTGGACTGCAGGGTAAGACCACTTGTATTTCAATGTTCTTAATGAATTGGTTTATGGCAAGACGTTTTTCATACTCAATCATTCCTTAATTTCTTCTGTCTTTCTCTTAACCCAACATAGTAGCTGTGCCTGTGCCCAGTGAAGTGTCTGTTGAAGAGGAGTGGGTACAAAAACGGAGAAACCCTCCTAAAGTCCCACTAAGAACGGTTTTACAAAATGAGCCTACAACTGTAGTTGAGTCTCCTCCGTAAGAATTTAACTCTTGTGTATACACACACAAAGGATTCTTTGTCAAAATGTAAATGGTAACTAATTTGTGTATGTATTTTCCCTTCTAGAGAGCTGTTTCCCATCTGGGTTGGGGATCTGGTGCCTGCCTTATCAGAGTCAAAGATCCACAAGCTCTTCATCACGTAAGTTAGCTTAAGTCAACCATATTGCTTCAATTGTAATATCTATGGATATTTTTCAGAAGGTGTGTTTCTGCTCTGGAACCATTTTAAAATAGAATGCAGTTCTTGCCATGCTGTATATATCATTTAGAAATATCTGACCCCGCCTGGGAAAACCTGGCCATAGTCTAAGTTATAAAGTCTGAGTTCTACACATATTTGGAAAGAGTACTGTTAAAAGAATTGTCACAAAATTTCAGTCAATTCTCTTATTATTTCTATGATATAGCATTCTGAGACATAGCATACTGAAACTGAACTCAGTTTATTTGCGTCACAAAACATTATTAAATCAGAAACAATTAACAGTTAATCCAAACAAATCAAAATCTACCAGAAAATAACACTGACGGATGCACTGTTGACATCAGCTGAAGACATCTGATCTGTTTACATTTGGTGGATGGATACATGAGCTCAAACACATTTCACTACACTACAGTGATTGAAAAGTAGTTCAGGAGCTGATTAAGACCCAACAAGCTTGTGTATCTCTGAAGTAGAAGTAGTTCTACATCAGGATTCTTTTTATTTAATTATTTTTTATAATTTTTGCCAATTTTCTAATGTGGTCGTTGCCAATTAACCCAACCCATTAGTGGCTGTCCTCAACCCAGTGACTATCTCTGACTCTAGGAGGGTGAAGACTTGCACACACCTTATCCGTTGCGTGTGGTACAGCCACCGCCTCTTTTTGAACTACTGCTTGATACACTGTCTCTGGGGAACCAACGTGCTCAGAGGAAAGTGCAGGTCTCTAGTTTTGAATGTACCAATCAGTATACGCCAGAGCCAGCTGACATTGTGTGAGTCATAGGGAGAGAGAGAGAGCGCCATCTACCCATCCAGAGAGAGCACAGACAATTTTGCTGTGGGCCCGGCTGTTGATGGCAAACAGCATGACCAGGATTCAGACTCGAGGTCCTCTGGTCAGAGTGTCAGCGCCTTAGCCTGCTGAGCCACTCGGGCCATTCAGTGAATGGCTTGCTGAACATAAACAACTGTTTTGTGAGTTAGTTTTTTTTGTTTTGTTTTTTTTGTAAAAAAAAACATATACTGCAATAGATATGACTGTTTCATTTACAGCAATAAAGCTAATTGGATTATTTTTGTCGCAAATGTGATGGGTTTTTCCAGGCGAGGTCACACATTGTAAAAGAGTCATGTGGACAAAGGGAACAAAGGAAAGGAATTGAAACAATGTGATTGACATTTTATATAATTTGTAAGATACAAACAGTAATGAGTTGTGATGTTTTCCTTCATGTTTTGAAACAGCTTTGGGCCAATCTATAGTGTAAAAGTCCTGCAGATGAAGCGCTGTGCTTTTGTTAACTACATCAACAAAGATGACTGTGAGAAAGCTATCCAAAAAATGCATGTAAGTATTTATGTGGTCGACCCCATGGTTATAGATCATTTTTAAGTAATAGTCAGACTTCTAATAATTAGAATATTGATCTGTGATCACTTTATTTTGTGTAATATTGACTATAAGTATATGAGAACTGATCCTAGATCAGTGTTCTTACTCTGAGATGTTTGATTATAAGACAATGATATAACCAACTTTTTGCATTAACAATTTGCAAGCCACTGGGGCTGCAAAATGGCATGAAAAGCCTGTGTGTTTTCTCCATATGCTACCCCACTGTGGAAAACAATAATATGCCTTACATGCAATTAAATATGGGTGTAAACATAATCGGTTGATCTGTTGAGTTGGTAATTGCAAGCGATAGAGCCAGAGTCAAGTGCTCTTGATTGTATAGCACTGACTGGTAAAAAAATAAACACCCATGCTTTAGGCATGTTCTGCAGATGAGTCATTTCTTTAGCATGTTGTGAAAGCTATTTTACGGCCATGTTTCCAGTTGTTTTGTTTATAATGAGTTTCTGGTTAATGAACATGGAACATTACTCATAACCTTTCTTGTAATGTATTGCATTGTTTCATCTAATTTTACTAATTTTTTTCTAACTGTAACCCATATACATTAATCACATCTCAGAATTCGCTTGCAGGTAATTTTGCTATTATTAGTTCAGCATATGCTGGGAGGAGACTGTGACACAAGCCATTTGAATACAGTTTTTTGGTTTTACTGATTATATATATGTGTGGATTGTAGGGTTATGCTATTGCAGGGACTACTCTTGTGGTACGTTATCCTGATAGAATCCACAAACATCTCGGCGCATCCAAAACTGCATCAACAGATATGGGAAACGTTAAGTAAGTGAATGCAGTTTTATTTGTGTGGTTCTTTCTACTGAAGGACTATTTATCACTGTCCAGTACTCAACAACAGTACTCGCTATGTAATTTTCTCAAATTTTCTTTCTCTTTCGTGCAGTATGCTTCCTGATGAGTGTTGTTTTTGGAGGACAACTGGCTGCATTAAGAATAATCGGTGTGCATACAGACATGTACCAGAACACAAGGGCATTGATCAACCAAAAGCAAAATGGTAGAAGTCCTGCTACCAGAAACATTAACCCAGAGGTCACAGGTCCATTCAGCATAGCTTATATCTTGCTGAATAAAGAATCTAAATGACTATATACATGACAAATACTACACACACATTGAAGTAATACACAATGGTAGCACTATTGCTGGGATTCTGAGAACATGTTCAGCATGTTTTTCTGTAACAGTGCAACAATGAATCACTAGTGTGGAAGGTTAACATTTCTTGCCTTGCCTGTTTGATCAGAATTAACCTCAGTGTTGTGTGAGCAGCATAGCTCAAACACTGCTTCTTATTTTTTTTTTTTTAAAGTGGTTCAAACCAGCCTGCATTCTGTTCTTACCGATCAGTAATTGTATTAAACACAAACTCGCTGCAAATAGTGTCAGTTCTTACATTTCAGATGGTATTATGCTGTTTTTCTATTTACTTTCACTTTTAATGACACTTTTTGTGTTAATCCAGAGAGAGGTTTGTCTTTGTTTTAATTAGGTCGTATAAATCCATGCTCATCTTTGTCTCCCTCCTCTGGTGTTTTATTTACTGATTCATTTTACAAGATGACAAATATTAATCCCACTTTGGGTGATTAAGAGTCAAACCTTTTAATAAAGTATAATAAACATATCAAAACTATTTGTAGTGTTTAATTTTTATAACTGCTTATTCAAGATGATGCTGTTGCAGTCGTGAACTATAAATGTTGATTTACACAATCATTGATATTTTTTCAGTATTAGTAGGTTGTCATTCATACGCAAGCAAAAGAGCGGCACTATGTTTTTGGATAGAGGCCTCAGTTTTATGATGTGAGCAGACACTGAAAGGCAAAAGGCAGCACGTGGATTAGGATTTTAAAACAAGCTACAGTGAGACGTGCTAATCAAATTATATTATCAACTTTTCTCAGCTGTAGACTTCTCTCAGTAGAGGAAAGGATAAATTAAGCTTCCTAAACACTGCTGTACTTTGTCGGCTGAACACAAACATTTTTTTCTCTCCACTTTTCTCCAAACAATGTATCTTCATGGAATAAAATAATGTGATGAGGTAAAGTTTATGGATGACTGGACAGTCATAAAACGAAAGGATGATGCCATTGAACATCATAGAAAACCAACAGATCTTCAATCAAATAAATTCTGATCTCATTGGAAGCCCAGATAACCAACTGAAGCTCTCTTAATTTAGACACATGAGAAGAACCTGTTCTCTGGAAAATACAGTTTTGGTTGGATGAATGAGAAATCAGAAAATCGGCAATCAGAAAAAAATAATCACAAAGTCATTATGAAGCCTAAAGATTTAATTAGAAGACAAGAGTGAGAAACACTATCCATATTGTTACCATGGAGTGAAATCGACTAGATAGCATTTAATAATAATGTTGACCCCTGCAGTGGACAATGTTTTTTTTTTTTTTTTACGCACAGGAAAAATCTTGAAAAATCTAACTGAACAGAGACGGTTTTGAACTGTTTTTGTGTGTATGTGGGATAAACTAGGAGAGGGTTCTGCCCTCAGTGCATCCTGTTAGATAAGAATTAAGATGGGCCGTTTCAGCGTAGCTGACCTAAATTACTGAAAACTGAGTAAGATAACAATTTTTATGACAGGGAGGGGGCTACAGGTGCTGCACTGATGGTGAAACCGCCTCTCACGTGATGGAAAGTTGCCAGGGTGATTCAGGGGGGCTGAATACTGTTAAAAGATGGGACAAATCCTTTGAATCTTCACTTGCTCTGTAATGTGACTGATTCCCAGAGCCCTTTGTCAATAAATTCCTTTAAAGGAGAACTACTTGGTGTCTGGTAATTTACTCCGCAGATCAAACGAACATGTGTGGTCAGCAGCAGACTGATTCACAACACACTTCAACATGTGAAATTGTAGGAGAACCCTATACAGCACTGCATCACATAATCTCTACTGAAAAGGGCTCACTGTCTAGTAGAGATGCAATAGAGGACATGTGGCCTTTTCTATTGGAATATCAACCAAATAAGGGGACTTACTGTATTAAGACAGATTAGTCATTTTTCTTGTTCTAGAGGGCACACAATCATAATTTATTGCAAAATAGGGGCTTCTCAATTTTTAGTTTCAACAGCGAGTGTCTGATAGAGGAACTACTTTACCTCATGGAATGTTGATAAATCATATTTTTGTCTTCTTTATCTTAAAATCTAAAAATAAACAGTGATAACAGAACTGTTGTAATAATAAGCTGTGAATATACTCATAATAATACACTTAAGTCAGACAAGTTATGAATGAGAAGTTATTTTATATAGAGATGTACACATTTTCATATATACAGGATGATTATACTGTACAGAATAGGTGGATGTTCAGGTGTCAGTGTGTGTGTGCAAGTGTGGATGTTCTGGACTTAACATTCAGTGAGTCTGTGTTGGGAGTGTAGATGTGGTTTGGATTGTCTATAAGGAGCATGATGATTGAGATAACAGTACTACTGACTATTTAGTATTTAGAATCTGTCTTAGAACAGGCTGCTTCTGTACCTCCAGCCACTCGGAAGCTGACGGAACAGACAGTGGCTTGGGTGGGTTTAGCTAAATGGCTTCATCTTCAACATAGCCACTTTAACCTTGAATATTCCAGAACCATTTTTTTTCTGTCTCAGCTGTATATCCGCACACATCATTTTAGTCACAACAACTTAGCTCTCCTGTTGTTTTCCATCTGATCATCAGGTAACACCTATTACCATTATTGTTGAACAATTAGTATTTTGTATCACATATGCCACATTCATATGCAAAACTATGCAGATAACATGCAAATGTACAAATATACACATGTGGTTAAATTAAATGAATTTGTTAAACATGGGTGGTGGAATGAAGTGTGTGTAGTGGATTGGAAGTGTGCGTGTGTTTGTGTACATGTGTTGCTATTGTCCAGAATCCAGTACAAAGTGTGTGTGTGTGTGCGTGTGTTCATTAAGTCCGGGGAGTGCATCGTTTGTGCTGTTGTTTAAAGTTCAGAGGCTTGGATAGCTTGTGGGAAGAAGCTTTTCCTCATCACCCCTGTATTTGCCTTCAAGGAATGAAAATGTTTTCCTGACAGCAACAGAGAGAAGAGCCCATTGTTGGAATGGCTATTGTCTCTTAGTATCTTTTTGGCCTTGGTCCTGCACCGCTATGCATTGTTTGCAGGTCAGGGAGAACTGCTCGGGTGATGCGCTCAGCTGAACGCACCACTCTCTGTAGAGACCATCTGTCCTGCAGGGTGCTGATCCCAAACCAGGCTGTGGTGTTCCCTGAGCGGATGCTCTCTATGGTGCAGGTGTAGAAGTTCTGCAGCACCTTGGTGGGCAGTCTGAAGTCCATTAAGCGTCTAAGGTAATAGAGATGCTTACGGGCCTTCTTTGCCCTTGTGGGATTTGTTGGATTGCCAGTTTTTAAATTAGCTTTACTGAACAGAGGTAACATTTAAGGTGGCTGGAACAACAACCCAAATGCAGCCCTGTTCTAGAATGTTGTTCGGTGTCTGATGATCGATTGAGGGTTGTTACCTAAATAAACCAGCAATGTTCCAGCTCAGGTTGAAATAGATTCAATGTCTGCATCTGAAGCAGACATATCTGGAATCTCAGCTGATGACATTGCATCATCTGAAGATGTGTGTGGCATTGTTCTGGAGCAGTTTTCTCCCAACTCGCTTGGAGAGTGCTGTGGAGGAATGCACTTGTGTATACTGTGGGGTTTGTTGTTAGGCAAGTATTGAGAAAGCTTAATGGACTGCAGACATGCTTTCGTGTCTAATACTGTACCACCATCATTAGATGGTAGTTGTTTACTGTTGTCCTAAAAGAACAACGGTGGGCTGATGATCCCATAGCAGGGTACTGTCAAGTTAATTCACAATGTTGAGCATTGCATTTAACAGAGCAGCAACATTGCATCAGCAGCACAACAGTACACAATATCTCTTGTTAACTGTGAAGTGCATTCTGATATGAGATCAGAGGATGACTTAGCCTTAGCCTGTGTTTAGCCTTGGTAAACATATTAATATTAATTAATAATCATCACTTTTTATGTATGTAAATGGGGAAGAGCCCAGGCATCTTTCCTTCTGTGGAAACTCAATTCTCTTTTATACTTGCAGTCACGCCCTTGTGGCCAATCACAGATATGTACACACTGTCTCCAATGGCAAAATTGCAGTCTGTTGCAAAATAAGAGAAGACAAATTACAGCCACTACCTTAGGTGTAGATTCAGATTTGAAATGTTCCCTCTCCAAAGAGTATGACTGTAAAGTCAAAATGAGGTATTTTAGGACACTGTTGGTGACCTGTGTTTTTAAAAATAATAGTACCAAAAATGCAGGAGAAACTGTGGTATTGTTGGCAGCCATGCACACGTTTGTAGATTGTCCAAAAGTTTAGAAATTCTGGAAAAATGTTAAATTGGAAATAGAAAAAAAAACCTATTCCCCTGAACCCGCAATTGTTCTTATTGGAAGTGTTACCTGATTACATGTTTACCCCTAATCGGTGTTATATAATGCATACTTTATTGATGGAGCACATGACTGGACAATTACAATTAAAGCAACTGATTTTTATAAGAAGGTGGACACCTGTTATTTACCTCAGTTAGAATATATATTTTAAAAAATTGGTATACATGCCTTTATTTGGATACATAGGTATTTACGTATGTATATGTGCATATGCACATATAATTATGTATAAATGGATAGGATGTGTATGTGTTTTGTTTATAATGTACAGTGTATCACAAAAGTGAGTACACTCCTCACATTTCTGCAGATATTTAAGTATATCTTTTCATGGGACAATGAGAGTACTGATGTCCACCTAGATAAGTGAAAAGTTTCAGATTCCTATAACACCCAGTATCTGGCTCTTCTTGGGCTTTAATGTTGATATACCACCCATTGATGGCTCCCATTGCTCTTCTGAAGGCAGGATATAGAGCAAGACTTTCGAATCCATGTCCAACTGCCTGCTGCAACTTGCAGTTATGGCACAGTGATGACTCTGCTCAATTTGTAAGTCAGCTCTTTTGAAATTCTGTAGACATGTTCCTGGGGATGCAGAAAGCTCTGGACACCACCCAATATGAACCTTCAATTGCAAGCCAGAACAGAAATACAGGAACTTCAGTGGTGAGTCCTCATCCATGGTGTTGTTCTTGATTTAGCATTCTGAACAAAATGGCCAGTGACTCCTGACTGAGATGAACATCTGCCTGAGTGTCTTGCTTAGTGTCAAATTAGAGGTTGAGCAGAGGAGTGGACTTGTTCAGGAAGCAGTAACGGGTTGCCTGGTATTCATTCTGAAAAAAATGGTACAATTTAGGTTGTACTTATAGTGTGACTAGTTTGGATAGAGTGAAAATATATTCACCACTATTTGTTTATTTATTTTAATAATTATAAAATAAAGAAACTGTTCTTTTCACTTTTTTTGCATATTGCTTCACATCTATATCACATCACAGCTAATAGATGTCACACTTTTACACGCGAATAAAACAGATTTGTGAATTATGCTGAATATTTTTGTCTAATGCTATTAAAGTGTGAAATACCTCCCTGGTGGTCTAGTAGTTAGGATTTGGCACTTTCACTGCCCCTGCCTGGGTTCGATTCCCGGTCTGGGGAAAGAACTGCTTTCTTGGCCTTGTGGTTAACAAACCAGCTTTGTGATGATGAGGTTGCAGGTTCAATACCCTAAACTGTCAGGACACAACCAAAGTGTTCTTGAGCAAGGCACCTAAACTCCAACTGCTCCCCTGGTGCCATGGATAGAGCTGCCCACTGCCCTGGGCAAGTGTTCTCACTACCCACGCTCACAATGTGCACTAGAGTGTGTGTGTTTCACTGTGCAGATGGGTTAAATGTGGAGGTCAGATTCCTCTGTATGTAAGCAATTTAGATTAGCTGATTATACTGTAGGTATGAACTACTTTAGCTTTCATTGTGTGAAACTGCAATATTACTTTAGCAATTTTGTGAGACATCTTTAGGTGTTGTGTGAAATGTACATATTAAGCTTGTGTTTGTACACATAGGAATTTGTCCTCCACACTGAACTGATAATGTATTTTGACTGCAGTGTCTTGAATAGGCTGCTCACAAAGGTTCCATGTTGGTAAAAATGCTTCCTAATAAGGAAACTGCCTTTGGAGGCCATCACTAACCGGCAGCTGCTTTTTGAATAGAAAGTTAATTTGCATTACAACCTCAGTAACCTATAAGTGGGCAATGCCAACTCA